>JAJOZX010009581.1:30000-153914 GCA_023014485.1 Bathynomus jamesi | reverse complement strand
TTTGGTTGGCCAATTCAAGTTTTGACATGAAAAGAACTATATTTCACTACCAAAATTGATTTGAAAAAAGTTGACAAAATTGACACACCCCTAATACATATGTATAAATTGTATATACTGTATATGTATTTACTACATATGTATGGAGTATAGATGTATAATGTGAACACACACCACATTCACATACATGTGTGTGTATGTGTGTGTTCATTTTTATTTTAGATTGATAATCAAAATGCAATAAAGATTCCATTATCATTTGATTATTATTTCATCTTTATAATCCTTTGTGGAGTGGAGGCCTGCCCAGGCTGAGGATTTAAAAGATGGGGAGGGAAGGGGCACCAATCTGAGCTTTGCCCCAGGGTGCTGGATGCCCTCACTATGCCCTGCTACACTGGGTTGGGTACGATTCGATGTGGCCGACTCGATGCAACCCAACTCGATGTCAGGACAACTCGATGTCAAGCCAAGTCGATGCCAAACAGTGTTGTAGTCGAGTCTGAAGCCAAGACTGAGGCTGAGTTAAATAATTACCTTACCTACCTAACCTAACCTACCTACCTAACCTTACCTTACCTACCTACCTACCTAACCTTACCTTACCCTACCTTACCTAACCTACCTACCCTACCTTACCTAACCTACCTAACTTACCTACCCTACCTACCCTACCTAACCTTACCTACCCTACCTAACCTTACCTAACCTTACCTAACCTAACCTACCTTACCTAACCTACCTACCCTACCTTACCTACCTAACCAACCTACCTAACCAACCTACCTAACCAACCTAACTTACCTACCCTACCTTACCTAACCTTACCTAACCTAACCTACCTTACCTACCTTACCTACCTTACCTTACCTTACCTAACCTTACCTAACCTACCTTACCTTACCTACCTACCTTACCTTACCTTACCTACCTACCTTACCTTACCTTACCTTACTTACCTACCTACGTTACCCTACCTTACCTAACCTTACCTAACCTAACCTACCTTACCTACCTTACCTTACCTACCTTACCTTACCTTACTAACCTTACCTAACCTACCTTACCTTACCTTACCTTACTACCTACTTACCTACCTACGACCTACCTACCTCTACCTTACCTTACCTACCTACCTTACCTTACCTACCTTACCTTACCTAACCTAACCTACCTACCTTACCTTACCTACCTACCTTACCTTACCTAACCTACCTACCTTACCTAACCTACCTACCTAACCTACCTAACCTTACTACCTACCTAACCTTACCTACCCTACCTTACCTACCCTACCTTACCTAACCTAACCTACCTAACCTTACCTACCCTACCTAACCTTACCTACCCTACCTTACCTAACCTTACCTACCCTACCTTACCTACCCTACCTTACCTAACCTACCCTACCTTACCTTACCTTACCTAACCTACCTAACCTTACCTACCCTACCTAACCTACCTAACCTTACCTACCTAACCTTACCTAACCTACCTAACCTTACCTACCCTACCTTACCTACCCTACCTTACCTAACCTTACCTACCCTACCTTACCTACCCTACCTTACCTAACCTTACCTACCCTACCTAACCTTACCTACCCTACCTTACCTAACCTACCCTACCTTACTTACCCTACCTAACCTTACCTACCCTACCTTACCTAACCTACCCTACCTTACCTACCCAACCTAACCTTACCTACCCTACCTAACCTTACCTACCCTACCTTACCTAATCTACCTAACCTTACCTACCCTACCTTACCTACCCTCCTTACCTACCCTACCTTACCTACCCAACCTAACCTTACCTACCCTACCTTACCTACCCTACCTTACCTACCCAACCTAACCTTACCTACCCTACCTTACCTACCCTACCTTACCTACCCAACTACCTACCTACCCAACCTAACCCCTACCTACCACCTACCCTACCTACTACCACCTAACCTTACCTACCCTACCTTACCTACCTACCTACCTACCCACCTAACCTTACCTACCCTACCTTACCTACCCAACCTAACCTAACCTTACCTACCCTACCTACCCAACCTAACCTAACCTTACCTACCCTACCTTACCTACCCAACCTAACCTTACCTACCCTACCTTACCTACCCAACCTAACCTTACCTACCCAACCTAACCTTACCTACCCTACCTAACCTTACCTACCCTACCTTACCTACCCAACCTAACCTTCCCTACCCTACCTAACCTTACCTACCCTACCTTACCTACCCAACCTAACCTTACCTACCCTACCTAACCTTACCTACCCCCCTACCTACCCAACCTAACCTTACCTACCCTACCTAACCTTACCTACCCTACCTTACCTACCCAACCTAACCTTACCTACCCTACCTAACCTTACCTACCCTACCTTACCTACCCAACCTAACCTTACCTACCCTACCTAACCTTACCTACCCTACCTTACCTACCCTACCTTACCTACCCAACCTAACCTTACCTACCCTACCTAACCTTACCTACCCTACCTTACCTACCCAACCTAACCTTACCTACCTACCTACCCAACCTAACCTTACCTACCCTACCTTACCTACCCAACCTTACCTACCCTACCTTACCTACCCTACCTACCTTACCTAGCCTTAATTATTTTTTATGCTTTACTTTTTCTTCTTAAAATACCCTTAAAAGATAATAAAGCACAATATGCTTCGACTTGGCCTGGCATCGACTTGGCCTGGCATCGACTTGGCCTGGCATCGACTTGGCCTGGCATCGACTTGGCCTGGCATCGACTTGGCCTGGCATCGACTTGGCCTGGCATCGACTTGGCCTGGCATCGACTTGGCCTGGCATCGACTTGGCCTGGCATCGACTTGGCCTGGCATCGACTTGGCCTGGCATCGACTTGGCCTGGCATCGACTTGGCCTGGCATCGACTTGGCCTGGCATCGACTTGGCCTGGCATCGAGTCGTCCCTGCCCCACTACACTCACTCTAGAAACAGACTTAATTCATTAATACACAAAGCTAAAGCTAATTACGATAAACATAAATTGAGAAAATACAAAGGTAATCCCAAACAATACTGGAACCTCATTAACAAAGCAATTAATAAAAAACTAACAAAACCCTCTGCCCCAGTGAAGCTATTAGTAAATAATGAACCCATAATTGACAAAATAAATATTTGAAATATTTTCAATGATTATTTCAGTGAAGTGGGAGCCAACCTTAATTAAAAAATACCACCCACAGTGTGGTCTTTAGATATGTACCTAGGCTCTCCATTACCATACACATTCTTTGTCTCTGGCTGTGACACATGATCTAATGCAGATGCATCATGCCCATAGACATTGGGTACATATGTGCCCCCCCCCCCCCCCATTTTTTTTTAAATGAATAAATTTAAAGTTACAAAATAATACGGTATTTAGTAAAAATAGGAGAATTCAAATAAATTAACCCTATATATAATGTTTACTTTTCTTATCTTCAAAATGTAGTTAAAGCACTGAATTACTGATATCTTACAATTGATTAAAAATTATTCCTCTGACAGTGCCCTCCAAAATGTTTGTTGCATAGTTCCCCTGATCTAATGACAGCCATAAAACAATTAAAAAACAAAAGTTTTATGTTAAACACATCCCAAGAGTATGCCTTATCTATAAATTGGGTGATAAAACTTCCTCCTCAAACTACAGACCTATTTCCATCCTCCCAACTGTTAATAAAATATATGAGAGAGTAATATAATCAAATAATAAAATTTTTATTCACACAAAATCATACACAAACAATAATTGTTTGGCTTTCTAAGTGTTACGTAATTCCTAGGATGTTCTAGAACATTCAACACTACAGGATTCTACATAATTCTAGGAAATTCTAAATCAATTCATCCTGAAAAAATTTGCTTAAAATATTTTTTGAGAGACCTTTTGAATACTGAGATTTTTGGATCAAATACAAAGGAATTTTTGATCAAATGCAGGATGTCTGGCAATCCTAAATGGACCTAACACTGATTGCCTGTGGTACCCCACTTTTCACTTCCACCCAGATTCATGACCATTTAGAATTACTCTGTCCTCTCTCTTCTAACCAGTTTATAACTACCCAATATCCCATGAGCTTTTAATTTAAATCAAAGTCCTCTATGTGAAACCTTGTGAAATGCCTTGCTGAAATCCAAATAACATCTACATCATTTCCATTATCTACCTTTAGGTTATTCCAGTGTGATGTTCATTTCATTTGGAAACAACTTTTCACAACCTTTTTGAATATAGCTCACTGAAGAAAGCAGTTGTTTTGATTTTTTATCACAAACATCCAAGAATCTAAGCTGACAAACATTACCATTATTTTATATATCCATGTATTTATTTTTTTTATTAATGGAAGAAGTTGCTGTGATGCTCATTACACAAATGCAATCTCCACTTTCAGGTTGTGATATTTATGTAAATCTTTGTGATTGGGTAATGTTTTCCACACTTACTATATATGAGGTTGTAGGTCTGTGTTTAAGGAATTTATTAATACCTAGTTTATTAAAAAATGTGTATCTGTTAAGATGATACCTATACAACTATTTGTGTGTGTGATACTCGTTACAAAGAAAAATGTGATGCTTATTACCTTCTGATTTCACTGGTTTTATATAACATTTCAAACTTAATCATATTTTTTTCCTCTTCCCTTATTAAATATTGTTTGTGTGGGCTGTGCCCCAAACTGGTGACTCCTAATTATTCATTTCAATTTAATTAATTATAGTAAGCCTACTTGATAGGCCACCACAAATTGGTGATACATAGGCTACTATATACGGGGTGTCCATAAATGTTTACCCTGAAAACAGTATGCTCTCATGTTTTAATGATGAATCTTACATCCGTTTTCTTTTTAAAGGTGATCTCGTACACGCATAGAGTTTTTGTGCTGGTGTGTTTCGTCTACCGCATTCGCCGCTAGGAGCGCTTTAGTAGCTGTTCAGTTAAGATGGCATCTGTGACAGAGAAGGCACAATGTGTTGTGTGGCTTGCAGAAACAAAGTCTCCTGTCAGTTTTCAGTGAAGGTTCGGAACAAAGTATGGAAAGAATCCACCTGATATGAAGTTAATTAAGTCATGGATGAAAAAATTCTTGGAAACTGGAAATGTGGAAAGGGGAAAGAGCAGTGGTAGACCATCAGTTTCCGATGGGACAGTGGAAAACATTCAACTGTCATCTTCCAACAAGATGGGGCACCCCCTCATTGGGCGCATGTTGTTCATGAAACTCTTGATGCAACATTTCCAAATCGATGGATAGGCATGTTAAAGATTTGGTTTATGCAACAGTTGTTCCAGATATCAGGACATTGCGAGAATGCATTACAGATGCAATTGCAACAGTTAACCCACAAATGTTGGAAAATGTGTGGCGTGAGTGTGAATACCGTTTAGACATTTTATGTGCCACTAGGGGTGCACATGTGGAAGCTTATTAAGTTCATTAATTATGTATCAAAACAAAACTTTGTATGTTTATCTACTTATGATTAAAACTGTGTTTGAATAAGAGTGTTTATGTAAAAGTTATAGCATGCTTTAATCAGGGTAATCATTTATGGACACCCTATATATATATATATATATATATATATATATATATATATATATATATATATACACACCACTATAAACACCCAGGAATGTCTGTCAGTCAGTCGGTCACGCTCAGTTTGTCAGTCGGTCACGCTCGGGAATGTTTAGGTTAAGTTGTGATATTTTCATTAGCTTTAACCAAAATATCATGACTTAACTTAACCAATCATCAAGGGCGTACAATTAACCTAAAAAAATTAATAAAAAAAAATAATAAAAATTTTATTTAACCAAACTAGCACGACTTAACCTAACCAATCGTCAATGCCGTACAGTATAAAGAATCCTCTTCTCTTAATATATAAAAATAAATAAATAAAAAAAAATTTATCGTTTAGTTATTTTTTTAGGTTAATTGTACGCCCCTGACGATTGGTTAGGTTGTCGTGATAGTTTGGTTAATTTTTGCTACCCACGACCCGCACGAAGGGCGGGTCTTAGGCTAGTATATATATATATTATATATATATGGAGAAGGAAACCACTCTTTAGGAAGATGTAAATTTTTATTTTTTAACGTGAATATAGTTTTGGCTCATGAGCCCTTTTCAATTGGTGATGACTGTATAAACAGAGAACAGAGTTTATATACACCTGGAAGTTAATTATCAGGGAATAGCTGACTGAACCTTCCCATCCTCTTCTCAGAGGATAGTTAAGTGACCCCTCTGACCCACCTTTGACCTGATGGATATATACTTGTGTTGCCTGGGGATTTTTGGAGGGTAATGTTATAAGTCTTAATTTTATTACATATAATTTTGTTAAAAGAGAACAAAGGATTACAAGAAAAGCATTGTCCTCCCCTATATCAAAAACTTGAAAGTGCTTAAGAAAACTTGTCCAAGAACGGGCACAAATATGGCATTTTAATATAATAATTGCATAAATGATATGTAATAAGGAACAAACCTAAGGATGAAAAAGACATAGGTGTATATATATTACCATGCAAAGAATGTCCTGATAATGTATACATGGGAGAAATGGGAAGGGACCTCATTAAGAGAATTTATGAACACAAGAGATATGAAGGTGAGGAATGAAAAAAGTGCAGTATTCTGTCATGTTAGGGACTATAACCATGTAATAGATTTCAATAATTGCAACTTTGTTTTCAAATCTAATAATTACGTTAAGCATAGAATTGTTGAATCTAGTCTTATAGGCTCTATACAAAATTTTAATCTCTCTCATGGTTAGTTCTCTTTTAACAAAATTATATGTAATAAAATTAAGAATTTTGTAACATTATCCTCCAGAAATCTCCAGGCACCACAAGTACAGGTGAATTTCGATTTATGATGGGTTGCGTTCCTGAAAACCCCATCGCAAATTGAGTTCATTATAACATGGGGTTCAATGGGATATGTTCCCAGCCAGTCCCAAACACACATGTATCAGGTCAAAGCTGGGTCAGAGGAGTCACTTATCTATCCTCTGAGAAGAGGATGGGAAGGTTCAGTCAGCTAATCCCTGATAATTAACTTCCAGGTGTATATAAACTCTGTTCTCTGTTTATATAGTCATTACCAATTGAGAATGGCTTGTGAGGAGCTGAAACTGTATTGGTGTGCAGAAATAAAAATTTACATCTTCCAGAAGAGTGGTTTCCTTCTCCATACTTTGTTGTGACAGTGTATTATTTTACATTACACACACACACACACACACACACACACACACACACACACACACATACACAACAATAAATAAAACTTGCCAGAGATATCTGCCATTCCCCCAATCCTTCAAGCAGTCTTTTGAATAGGGTGCTGGCTTTTCTCTGTGCACACAGCCATATGATCATGGGAATAAAGCACACACTCTTACACACACACACTGTATCACATATATATATATATACACTTTTAACAGTAAATAATGCTTGCCAGAGATATCTGCTGGTCCCCCAATCTTCCATGGAAGCATCAAGGCTAAAGATGAGGCTTGGAGAACAGTAAATGAAAACAGGTTGGTTCATATTAACACTTTAAATGAGTTTATTTATAATCTTGTGTATTAATGATGTACCATACTCAATTAATTAACTGAGCTAGAGAATAAAAACTAACAAAAATGTGACCCTCATTACAGAGCAAATGAGTAAATTCAAATCATTGCACAGCACTTATGGTTAAGAGTTGAGACTGTTCTCTTTATATGATTTTAAACTATAAAATCTGGCCTTTAAAATGGTGCAATCAGATTTTTTATATTCATAAAAGAAAACCATTTTAAAGCACCATGAATTTCTCAATTTTTTTTCACCAGATCGCACATTGCAATATGTATTAACATTTCTTTTTATAATTTTTCCTATGCTTCATCTATGTAATATTTCTTTTTAAATTTAAAAAATACAATGTTTTAGCATTCAAATGATATCAATTTCAATTCCCTTTTATTATTTTTCAATTTTGGGCTTGAGGTTGACATTTCTGTGGAATGACCCTGTTCAGTTACAAATACTAAAAAGTCTAAGAGATTGGACAAACAAGAACTTCTTGATCTAAATCCATGTTGGGAACTTTAAATAAGATTAAAAATTTCTGAATGATTTGCAATATTATTATTTGTCATTTTTTCTATTTTTTTTAGTATTTTACCTACCAAAGATGTTAAACTAACAGACCTATAATTGTCTACCTCCTTTTTACTACCCCTTTTTGTAAATGGGTACTACATTTGCTTTTTTTTTCCATTCATCTGGTACATCTGCATAATTGATAGACCTAGCAAACAAAATAGTTAGTGCCTCAGATAAGCTGTCCTCCCATTCTCTGAGAATTGTAGCATATATATTATCAGGTCCAGCAGCTTTATTTGACTTCATTATATGAATCACCTGCCCAACTTCATCCTTCCTTATATGAATCTTATTAAGGATGCCTGAGTTTAATTAAAATTTTCTTCAGTAAAGACAGAGCTAAAATAATAATTAAAAATACCAACAATATCCCAATCATTTTCAAATATCCTATCATGATGTTGAATTGGGCTGATTGTATCATGCATTTTATTATTATATTTATAAAAATTAAAGTACTTCTTTGGATCTTTATTGCTATTTGTAGCAAAATTTATTTCACTGACCTTTTGCTTTTTCTGATCAATGTATTTAGCTGATTTCTTAATTGCCTATAACTATCCAAGTCCACAAGGCTATTAGTATCACTGTCTTTAAATTCCCTGAATGCTCTTTTTTTTTATTTTTAATCATTTTGGCTATTTCTCTATTCCACCATTCCCTATTCCCTATTCCACCCTTCAAGTAGCAAGGAACTAGACAGTCATTGTTGACTGGCTCCCTATTTGATTCTATCTTAAAATGTATGGTGAAATGGTCACTATTCCCTATATTTATCATGGAACCCAGTCTCAAGCTCATTTTTTGCCACTTATATAATCCAAGCCTATTATTACACTTGGCCCTAGATATCCTGGTCACTTCACTTAATATATGTGGAAGAGGAAATTTGTCTAACCCTAATGTTAAAAAAATTATGTAGGCCTATGGCTGATTGCTTTTGACCTGGTGATTGAATGAAAATTTCCAGTAGATTTAATGCCTAGAGTTGACAGCAAAAAGGATTTTTTTCATTAAAAATGTGTGTGTGTGTGTGTGTTTTTCAAGAGACCTTGTTAAGTAGTTTTTTAGTTAAATTTACCTTTCTTTGGTATTTAGTGCAGCCCAGTGGTAAAAGAGAGAACACCATACCTTTATCTTGTTGAAGTCTGTGTCTGGTTGAAGGTCACATGGTTGCCAACTTCTCTTTGGTTGTTGGCAGCAGGGTTGGGGTGATTACTTTGAAAAATAATTGATTATAATTACAATTACAGTGGGCCCTCATTGTTCGTGATTAATTGGGACTGAGAAAAATGTCACAAATTATGAAATTGCGAAAAACAAGATCCATTTTCAATGTAAAATGGCTAATTGGTTCCAAAAGCTCAAGGATGGCAGTGTAAAATATCCTTAAAATGCCAAGAGAGTTTTATTTTAATAAAATAAACACAAAAATAGTAACTTTGCTGCAGTATTTAAGTAATAGGTACTTACTTTAATTGTTTTTTAAGTAATAAAAAAACTATAACTAACTGCAGTGTGCTGCCAATTATGCATAAGGGGATGGTTGTTGGTGATGGAAGAGATGGTTACTGCTTGGAAGGAGAGTCTCCTTCCATAAAGATGGACAGTAGGTCATCGGAGATCTGTAAGCCTTCTGCTGAAGTAGAGTGGACTGGAGAGGTGCTCTTCAAGCAATTGGAAATGAAAATACGTTTGGTTTGAAGAAATGGTCAATTTTTGTCTGTTCTAATTTAGTTTCTCTCTCTCTCAATTTAGTCATGTATGGGAGACAGGCTGATTGAATTGCACTAAAACACTTGAAGGCCCTGTCTTGTAGAGGATCCTTGTCTGTAATTTTCTTTATGACATCAGTGTAAGAAAACAGCTCTCTTAAATCTTTTCCTGTTAGATCTTTTGGTGGCTCTTCAATTGATTGCTCTGGTTCAGTCTTCAGAAACTTGAAGAGCATGAAATGATACAACCTCACTCAGTGAAAGAGACAGTGTGACTGAGCCTGCACTGACCTACATGAGCAGTTTTGCAGATGCCACGTGACAAGATCACAAATTTGCAGAGTCAGTTCTGAATTTACCGAAACATGGTAGTAAAATAGGTTATCACAAATTTGCAAAATTGTGAACAGAGAGCCTCATGAATAATGAGAACCCACTGTACACTTTTTCATATGTAGTTGATTGATTACTTTGGAAAAGTAATCATTACTTTTTTAATTCAAATAAAAGGAAACCAATTTTTTATGGGATTTCATGATCATATTGTTATTGTTATTATAATACATATAAATTAAAAAATTATTTATATATATATCCATATGAACATTGGTGGCACTCATGGAGGGTCTTTAAAGTTGAAATACTGATAAATGGCATGTAATAGAAAAATATCACTGACCCCTGACCTAGATAGTAGGCAGGCCTATAAATTGTTTCATAAATACAGGGAGTCCTCATTATTTGTATACTTGCTTATAAGTATATAGTTTTTCTACACCTAAAATTTTTTATTTGTATGCGATCCTTGCTTATACATACAGGCATACCTCGCTTTACGAATTATTGCGTTCCCAGCATCCAATCGTAAAGCGAGGCATTATTTCCCATAGGCTTAATGTTATATTAAGGGATACGTTCTTGGAACAAATTTATTAAAAAAAATTGCAAGAAAAGGTAATAAAATGATAATTTATGCAGCAATGGTTTAATGAAATGAAAAACAAAGCAAAGATATATGTAAAAAGACACAGAAAGTTTAATTTTTATTTGACTCGCTTGTAGAAGCACCTTCAGACGCACTTGTAGATGCAGTCGTGGATGGAGGACTCTTGAAAAATGCATCCAAAGTGGTTTGTTTTAAAGAAGATTTTTTCTATTACTATTACACTTACGTTTTCGCATAATGGGGGTAATTTTAAATAATAAAATAACAGTGAAACACACGTAGTGAGCGTGAGAGTGAATCAATAACAACCTCTCACTTCAACGCAATGATACAAACTGACGATAAAAATGCTCCACCAGAGTGAACAAACGCACGCACGAACGATATGTACTTATTTTTGATGTGCATGATTTACTTTTGACGTTTAATATTGTTTTTTTTAACTTTATTTATTTTTTACTTCGTTTAAAATAAAATTCGTAAACCCGGGGTATCGTAAAGCGAGGTATTACTGTATATGAAAGTGGCTGTCCTACCACCAGCCATGACACTGCTTTCAGCTGAAAACTGCTACCAGCACCACCTATGCAACCATCTGAGAGTTTTCAAAAAGTTATAACATAACAAAGCCCTTGAAGAACATCAAGATGGCCTGGGAAGAGGTGAGTGAGGCAGCAAAACAGTGTGTGGAACAAGCTTTGGCCAGAGTGCGTGCACAATTTCCAGGACTTTACGAACCAAGTGCCTAAAATCAGGAAGGATATTACTGCCCTTGTGAGGGAAGCTGGGTTTAAGGATGTGGATGAGGATGATGTCAAGGATTTATTGAAGTTGCATGGGGAGGAGCTCAGCAATGAGACCTGATGGAGTTGCAGCAACAACAGGCTGAGGAGGAACTATGAGAGCCAGAAACTTCCCCTCCAAAGGAGCTCACTATCAAGAACTTGGTGAGCATCTTGAAGGAATTTGAAGATGCTTTGGAGGTGTTTAAGCATGACCCTCAGTTGGATAGGAGTGCCACTGTGAGGGCTAAAGTAAAGGATGGTGTGCAATGCTATCATAAGGTGCACATCTCCAAGAAAAAATTTGCCATCCAGCAAACACTTCACACCTTCTTCCAGCCACTGACTGCCACTCCAAGCACCAACAAACAGTCACCAACTGCCACCACAAGCACCAGCAAGCAGCCAGCCATCAAAGGTCACCCTGAGACACCACCTCAGTCATCTGAGTTGGTTGAGTCACTTTTGTAGTAAATATCTCCACAGCTCCACATTCCTCCAAACTTGGGGAGGAAAATGATTCTCAGCACAAACCACTGGATTACAGTGAGTACAGTATTTTATTTAACAAGGTTTATTTTTTAATATGATTAGTATGTGTTTCTGTGCTTATTATTTCATATTATCCAGCAAAATACATATTTCACCTAATTTGACTGACTAGGAACTGAACCCCCTCATATTACATTGATTTTTATGGCAAAAATTGCTTCATTATTTAGATAATTGTTATATGTATGGAATTTTAGGAATGTAACCCATATGAATAATGAGGACTCCCTGTAGACGAGATCATAGCAGCCTACATATAGTCTATATAATAAAAATAGGCCAACAGAAATTAATACATTACCTATTTATTCAGTAATTTTGGTAGCTTATTGCAAAGCACGTAGGCAAAAGTAAGAAAAAAAATAACAAATACAAACTGATCAAGTCATCAAATTTTTCAAATTCTCTCTCTCTTTTTTTCATGATAAATTTGGATATCTTAAAATATTTAATTAAAAATAAACCTTTAAAAAAGCTGTTTACTTGCCCCATACATACCTGTCTTCAGTCCGTGTGTGCATACACTGCTATCCTAGCGATATATCCACATTTTATTTCAGGATAATTTGACAGTTTGACACACTAAAACAAGTCACTAATTTGAGGAATCATCACTAAAAATATTGATGCACTAAATGGATTGAATTCTCACATATGGTAATCTATTAGAGTTAGGCTCATAACAAAGAAATATACCAAATTTGGTATTCAGTGTATGGCTTACTTAGTTTCTGTTTGCTTACATGTTTTAAGAATTTTTTCATATTTTTGCTTTGGAATTTTATTGTTTTTTTATATTTTTGCTGTTGACTCTTGAATTACATTGTTTTTTCATCCTTGATTTCCTGGTTTTCCATATATCCATGTTGGCAACTCTGTAATACCAAATACTATTAGACTAATAAGCATGTTATTATTAGTATTGTGACAGTACTGTTATTATTTAACAGGCAACTGTAACTATTAATTCTTGCTATAATAATTGATTAGTTTTTACTTTATTTTTCCTATATTTTTTTATTTTTATTATATAGGGTGGTGCAAAAGTCAGGAACCATAGGCACATTTTAATAATTTGTGTTTTAGTGTGTGTTTTCTTCTTTCCAGATTTGTTGAAGCTATGGCACAGAAATTGACAATAGATGAATGGGTGGAAAGTGTGGTAACACACACTGATTAGTTGCTAATGCTTTTAATGACAAACACCCTGAGAGGCCGCCAGTTGTTCAGGCATCAGTTGGAAAACTGTTCACTTGCTTCAAAGAAACAGGAAGTGTTCATGATCAGCTGCGTAGTGGCAGGCCAAAAAGTTCAAACCTATGCAGCAACATCACTAACGGTACTCAGTCATCTCGAAAATAGCCCATGTAAGTCCTTAAGAAAGTTACCCCAGGAAACGGGTGTCTCCATCCAGAAGATCCATTCAATGAATTTAAAAAAAAATTTGTTTCAACTCCTACAAAGTCCAACTCATTCCGGAACTGCACAGTGATGACACAGACCATTGTATAGAGATCTGGCAGTGGTTTCTAAAACATCAACAATTTCAACAAAGGATCATGTTCAGCGATGAAGCGATATTTCACCTCGGCATTCATGTCAATAGGCATAATGAATGCTACTGAGCCAATGAGAATCCCCACTGGATGGAGGAAGGACATGCGCA
This sequence comes from Bathynomus jamesi, assembly GCA_023014485.1. Taxonomy (NCBI): domain Eukaryota; kingdom Metazoa; phylum Arthropoda; class Malacostraca; order Isopoda; family Cirolanidae; genus Bathynomus; species Bathynomus jamesi. Next base: position 140,013 of record JAJOZX010009581.1, on the reverse strand, counting down.
ATTTGATCCATGAATTATGGTGTGGGCTGAGCATATGCTACAAACATTTCTGATGCCCATACTGGACAACATTCCATTGGCAGAAGGGGCAGAGATGTGGTTTCAGCAGGATGGTGCACCACCACATTTCGCAACCATTGTCCAGAGCTCTTTAGATGAAGCATTCCCAAGCAAGTGGATCGGATGGCAAGGGCCTGTCGAATGTCCACCTAGGTCTCCAGACCTCATGCCTCTTGACTTTTTCTGGTGGAGCCATCTCAAGTTGGTTGTCTATGCTAATCAACCCAGAACCATACATTCTCTAAAGGATAAAATCACATCCGAGTGTGCCAAAATCAGTGCCAATGTGTTAATGAATGTTCAAACATCACGCATTCAATATGTCAGAAAGTGTCTCCAAGTGGAAGGCCACCAATTTGAACATTTATTATAATTTAATAAAATGTGCCTATGGTTCCTGACTTTTGCACCACCCTGTATCTAGTCCTTTTCACCCAGCTGGATCTATTGCTATATCCTGTATCATATGTTTATTGCCCCAATAATTATATAAAAAAAAGGGGTCCCCAAAACAGCCTCCCATATGTTTCTCATTTATAATCTCTTTTAGGAGCTCTGTTATTCATTAATTTTAAAAATGTATCATTCATACTACCATATATTTATCACACCTGATTAACAGACAAAGATTATGAAAATTATTATCAATCACTTTGTTTAGTGATGTTTTTTTTTTCCATCTTACACTTTTAAATGTCAAGTTTTAATGCTCTTTAATAAAAATAAGAATTACAGTCTCTAAATTTCTTTAGAAGGTACACGAGATTGAGTTCCATAAATGTAACCTCCTCTTGGTTCATGGTCTTAACCAACTTTACCATGTTTAAAAATCTGGAAATTCTTTTAGAGATTTACTAAAAATATGTATGTGTAGCATTATATATATATATATATATACACACACATATACCTTACCTTACAAAGGTTTTGCACGATGATTTCTCATTTTGCAAAGGTCAAGCTTGTTGCCCCTCCTTTTGAGTTGGCCTGGTGAAGTAGTGAGTTGGATTCTTACACTCTCCACCTCACATAGCCAGGTACACCCGGCTCATCGGGGATTGTTCTGAGCCAGGCATCTAGTCTTCTTTTGAAGATTTCCACTGCAACTCCCTTTGTGCTTCTTAGGTCTTTGGGCAACTGATTAAACAGTTATTGTCTTCTCACTACAAAACTATTTTCTTTCAGGGTTAAGGATGTTCCCTGTCTCGCCTTCAATTTGGGAATATGACACAGTCTACTGCTTCTACTTTTCACCATTGTTTGGGGAGTTATAGGATTCAGAGTAAGATTAGGGACTAGTTTCTCCATTATTTTCCAAGTGTAAATAATGTTGTCTCTCTCTCTCCTCCTCCTTTCCAGTGAATATAGGTCCAGTTCTCGTAACCTTTCCCAGTAGCTAATTTAGTTCTTTGCACCCATTGATCTTGGCTGTGAAGCTTCTCTGGATCCCTTCCAGCTGTCTAATATCTTCTTTTTTATATGGGGATGTTAGGACTGAGCAGTATTCTAATTTGGGTATTATCAGGGTTTTCAGTAGAGGAATCATTACATTCCTATCCCTTTGTTTAAAGGTTCTCAATATCTGACCCATTATTCTCTTTGCTCTGTTTACTGCTATCTTATTTTGTTTCAAATTTCGCATCATCTGTCATTACAACCCCTAAATCTTTTGCTCTGGAATTTCTCTGAATTTCCTGTCTATTTAGGGTATAAAATTCCATGGATTTTAGGTCTTCTCTTTTTCCATACCGTAATAGCTGAAATTTCTCAGTGTTAGACTTCATATTGTTGTCTTCCATCCACTTGTAGATTCTGTTTATGTCAGTTTGTAGAGATCCTATGTCTTTTGGGTTTCTTATTTTTCTACTGAGCTTTGTGTCATCTGCAAAGGATGTTACTGTGCTGTCTCTGTTAACATCCTCATCTAATCTATGTCAGTTAGCATGATTATGAAGAGTAGTGGAGCTAATACTGTTCCTTGTGGTAGCGAGCTGAGGACCTCTGATTCTGATGAAGATACTCCTTGTACTGTAACGACTTGCCGCCACTCACTAAGGAAATTATATAATTTCCCTACTTTTCCTGTTATTCCCATACACTGCATTCACACTTATTAAGCAGATTACATTTTCTCCAATGTTTTCAAAAGTTTTTCCCCTGATTTCAATGAAATTTGTAGCAAATAATCACTATATATATATATAGCAGCATTGATGGTATTAATTTTGATAAAATATTTTGATAATTAAAATAATTATCTCATTTTATTGAAAAATATATAAAATATTGTGTTCAGAATTATTAAGTAAGTATTCTATTTATGGATCTAAATGGTGAAAATGGGTAAGAAGAAGGATTTAACATTAACTGAGAAAAGAAAAATAGTCAAGTTACTCCCTGTAAATATAAAATCTATTGAAATTGCGAAGCAGTTTGGCAGAGCTTATCAAACTATAAGCAGGTTTGTTGTGGAGGGTACCAAACTGAGGCAGCCAAGTGATAAAGGAGCTATAGGAAAAGTAATAAGGCAGCAGATATCTGTAATAAAGCGCAAATTGCAAAGCATCCATTGTCCTCAAGTAGAGAGGTTTTTGAGCAGGCTGGCATACATAATGTACCAAGAACATCTCGATGTGGAATCCTCCAAACAATTGGCAAGACATGTAAACCTATGATTCAGTCACCATTGACATCGAGGTACAAGAAGCAGCGTGTTGAATGGGTGTGTCAATACGTGAAAACAGATTTTAATACTGTATTGTTCACCAATGAATGAAAAGCAACCCTTGAGGGACTTGATGTTTGGTTAAGAAGATGGATTGCTGAGAGCCAATTTCTACCATCGAGATTAAGATGCCAACAAGATGGAGGTAGTGTCATATTTTGGGCAAGATTGATAGGCAATGAAGTAGCTGTCCCATACAGAGTGCCTGATGGTGTAAAAATGAATGCTGTCTTACACAAACTTTCTAAAAGAAAACCTCATTTCATGGTGGAGATTGACCCTTAGCAATCCATCTTCTTGACCAACCATCAAATCCTTCAAGGGTTGCTCTTCATTCATCGGTTAACAATACAGTATTAAAATCTGTTTTCATGTATTGACATGCCCATTCAACATGCTGCTTCTTGTACCTAGATGTTAATGGTGACTGAATTGTAGGTTTACATGTCTTGCCAATTGTTTGGAGGATTCCACATCGAGATGTTCTTGGTACATTATGTATGCCAGCCTGCTCAAAAACCTCTTTACTTGAGTACAATGGATGCTTTGCAATTTGCGCTTTATTACAGATATCTGCTGCCTTGCCACTTTTCTTATAGCTGCCTCAGTTTGGTACCCTCCGCTACAAACCTGTTTACAGTTCGATAAGCTCTGCCAAACTGCTTCACAATTTCAATAGATTTTATATTTTCAGGGAGTAACTTGACTATTTTTCTTTTCTCAGTTAATGTTAAATCCTTCTTCTTACCCATTTTCACCATTTAGATCCATAAATAGAATACTTACTTAATAATTCTGAACACAATATTTTACATATTTTTCAAATGAGATAATTATTTTAATTATCAAAATATTTTACAAAATTAATACCATCAATGCTGCTATATATAGCGATTATTTGCTACAAGTTTCATTGAAATCAGGGAAAAACTTTTGAAAACATTAGAGAAAATGTAATCTGCTTAATAAGTGCGAATGCAATGTATATTTCAGTTTATGTATTATGATTCCGTGGTCATACTTGTTGAACGCTTTAGCAAAGTCTGTGTATAGTACATCATTGTTTTCACTACTTTCAAGTGAATCAATAATGTTGTAGTGTTCCATTAGTTGTGATAGGCATGAACTGCCTGACCAAAACCTGTGTTGGTTGTTGTTGAATTTTTTCCGAGTTTCCAAAAAGTCACAGATTTTCTGTTTAACTATTCTTTCAAATATTTTAGTGAGATGGGATGTAAGCGATACTGGCCTATAGTTTTTGCCTATATATATATATATATATATATATATATATATATATATATATATATATATATATATTTTTTTTTTTTTTTTTTTTTTTTTAGTTCAGGAAGAACCGATTCGCCTCTATTTAAAGGGCATATCTCAGCGGAAAAACAAAGAAAAAGTGAGAGGAAAGACAGAGGAAAAGAAAGGGTGGAGGGGACAGTCGAAGTGGAAAAAGACCAAGGATGACAAGGACTGCAGGGTCGAGCCCCATCATCCTTGGGTGCTAGGGCCGGGAGGGCGCACGTGAAACCTCCAGGAACAAGCACGTACAAACGAGCACGAGCTTAGAACCCCCTTGCGGGGATATATATATATATATATATATATATATATATATATATATATATATATATAGAAGGTGATCAAATTATTAGAGCCACTCCTTGAAAAACACATTTTCATCATATGGTGTTTTTAGTTTAAATAATAACCTTTTAGATGCAGACAGTATTCCAAATTGTTAACACATGTAGTGTTCTCTGCCTGAATAACAGAAACTGGAGATAGGGGTTAATTTGGGGAGTAGGGGGAGGGGAGTATGTGAAGCGTGGGTTCAGTAGTGTTTCAGCTGTGAACGTGGAAGGTTGTCAAGTGGTCAGGTGCGTTAAGTGTATGTTAAGTTAATGATAAGTTATTATATTTAAACCATTGTACGTGGAATATGCACTCATACACCCATATGATATTGTTTCTCAGCAATGTATTGCGTTTCTTTTTATTAAATTAGTGTTTCTTTACAGGAATAACTTTTATGTACTGTAGGCTACCCAACATGGGTAAGAAATGTAATCTATCACCAAAGAAGAAAGGTAGAATGCTCTTGCTGCTGACTGCAACTGATTATTCTCACAGAAAAAATAGCCCAAGAACTGAATGTGTCACGTGTGAGTGCTGACAGGATCACATAAAAAATTAAAGTTGAAGGGGATAATCCAGAGCTGACTCTGAAAAGAAAGGGTAAATATGGTTGGAAAAGGATAACTACACTTAGAGCCGACAGATGCATTGAAAAGAAACTAGTAAATAATAGGAGAAGCACTACTAACAAACTTAAATTGGAGCTGGAGAAGGAACACATCAACATTTCGACAATGACCTTAAGAAGGCATGCCAGGGAATTTGGATTGAGTAGTCGCTGGCCAAGGAAAATGCCAAAATTGACTCAAACAATGATAAAAAAATGCTTAAAGTAGGCTAAATACTACTCAAAGTTCAAAAAACTTCACTTTTTTCTACATGAAGGTCAAAATATGAAAATAAAAACCCACTCTAACAGACAGAGTTTATTTCCACAACAGTTTCAACGTCCACTGGCATCCTCCTCGGGTGGATACAGAAAAATGAATGAACCAAAACAAGAGGGAAAAACAGTCCAGGGACCGACCATTAAGAAATTCGCACCTAGGTTAGATCCCATTCTCCTGACACCGGAAGGGCATTTTCATTAAGTACTTTTGCACAAATTTAAAACTATCTTCCTGTTCTAAACATACAGATTCTATTATTTTTTTTTACATAATTATTACATTTATTATTAAATTTATTACATTTAATATTGCATAATTATTTATTACAGAAATTATAAATTTATTATTACATTGGTGGTTATATTGTTGTTTATTATACAGAACTTATAAACTGAAAAATGAATGAAAAAGGCGATTAGGAAACAATCCAGAGACCATTGAGAAATTTGCACCTAGGTTAGATACCATTCTCCCGACACCGGAAGGGCATTTTATTACAGGGTCTGCTTATAAGTACATTCCCACAAATTAAAACTTTCTTGTTCTATACATACAGATTCTAATATTTTGACATAATTACTGCATTTATTATTGCATTTACATTTTTTTAACATTTATTATTATTACCTTTACCCTAATTATTAAATTTATAATATTACCTTTATTATTACATCTGTTGCATTTATATTTATTTCCACATTTATTACTTCCATTATTACATTTACTAAAAGCGAGTAAGGAAACAATCCAGAGACCTTTAAGAAATTCACACTTAGGTTAGAACACATTCCCCCGACTCTGTAAGGGATTTTTTTACCAAGAATCTCATTAAAGGGTCTAACTTATAAGTACCTTCGCACAAATTAAATTATCTACTTTTTCTATACATACAGATTCTATTACTTTTCTTTTGACATAATTATTACATTTGTAAAGTATCTTATTTGATTCCCAATCTATAGCATGATTATTTTGGCTGGCGTGATAAAAAATGGCATTATTAGTATTACAACTTCTGAAGGCATATTTGTGTTCTTTAATACGGGTTTCAATATTTCTTCCAGTTTCTCCCACGTATACTAAATCACAACTTTTACAGGGAATGCAGTAGACACAGGCTTGTTCCTCTTTTGCAACGTTATTCCTAACCAATTTACTTTTCACGGTAGATGAATATTTGAATGCCAAAGCAAACTTAAAATCTTTCGTCAATGGTTTTATTCTTTCTAAGCCAGCAATGTAAGGCAAACTCTCACATTGTTTTTGGTTAACTGAAGGTTCCTGAGGGGCATAAAAAGATTTTCTGGCTTTAAAATACGCCTTTCTGTTAAACCACTCAGGATATTTTAAATCCTTAAAAATGTTCCAAATCTTTGAATTTTCCGGTTCCAGCAAATGTGGGCTACAAATCCTGAGTGCTCTTAGAAACATGGAAGAAATAATTGAGCTTTTAACCCCTTCATCATGATATGAAAAATAATGAATGTACAAATTACAATGAGTAGGTTTTCTATAGACTGTGAAAGTGGGCTTTCTGCTTTTGTTAATGACCAAAACATCTAGAAAAGGTAATTGTTTGTTGTTCTCCCATTCATATTTAAATTTAATAGAGGGAACGAGATTATTTAATGACTGAAAGAAAGTGTCAAAGTTGTTCCAGTGGTCAGGCCAAAATGAGAAAATATCATCTACATAACAAAACCAAATTAGATTCCTGGGACATATTGTTTGCAACAATTCTGACTCATAATATTCCATGTATAATGTACTCAGTATTGGGGATAAAGGGGACCCCATTCCCATACCAAAATGTTGCAAATAAAATTCTTCACTGAAGGAGAAGGCATTATTGGTGACACAGAGTTTTATCAGTTCTAAAAATACTGATGTGGGCATGCCTAGTTCTATGTTACATGTTGGCAATTTTCTATCTAAAAAACTAAGTACATCATGAATGGGAACTTTCGTAAACAAGGACTCAACGTCAAAACTGATCATTCTTCCCCGTTTTAAATCTAAGGACATAACTTTGTTAATAAAGTCAGGAATTAGTGATGTGTGAGCCTGAAAATTTACCAACTAGATGCACTGAACAACGACTTAACAGAAAGCTATCCTATTTATGTGATGAAAGTGCTTGGTCAAAATGTGTGGTGGAAGGTTCCGTTTTGAATTTATCAACATATGTCTTATCCAAATCCAAAAAGGAAGTTCTTAATTTAAGGCTGTCATTTGCCCTTAAACCTGATAAAAACATTGTTTTAAGATTTTGTCTTCCGTAGTTAATTCCAGGGTGGATATTCCGTGTTTAAATGGTTTGATTCTGAGCAAGTTTCTGGAACATTTCAACTCAATGGACTCTATTCCCAAAAGATTCCAGTTAGCTTTATACAAGCTCAGGAAGAACAAAGCAATATTTGTCACTAAAGCAGACAAAAGTAATACTGTGGTTGTTTTGGACAAGTGTGATTATAAACAAAAAATGGAAGCGTTACTTAGTGATGAATTCACCTACACCAAAGTGAGATCGTCCTCCCTAAAGCGTCTTTCTGCCGAATTTAACAAAACCATCAGGAACTTATTAAAAGATGTCCCGGCGATTGATCCTAAAAGATTTCTACAGATTAACCCCAAACTCCCCCACATTTACAGCCTACCCAAAACCCATAAGATTAATATACCACTCTGTCCCATTATTTCACACAGGGGTTCCTTTAGTTACAGATTATCTAAATTTCTTGCAGATAAATTATCCCCATTAGTTGGTAAATTTTCAGGCTCGCTCATCACTAATTCCTGTGACTTTATTAACAAAGTTATGTCCTTAGATTTAAAATAGGGAAGAATGATCAGTTTTGACATTGAGTCCTTGTTTACGAAAGTTCCCATTCATGATGTACTTAGTTTTTTAGATAGAAAATTGCCAACATGTAACGTAGAACTAGGCATGCCCACATCAGTATTTTTAGAACTGATAAAACTCTGTGTCACCAATAATGCCTTCTCCTTCGGTGAAGAATTTTATTTGCAACATTTTGGTATGGGAATGGGGTCCCCTTTATCCCCAATACTCTGTACATTATACATGGAATATTATGAGTCAGAATTGTTGCAAACAATATGTCCCAGGAATCTAATTTGGTTTTGTTATGTAGATGATATTTTCTCATTTTGGCCTGACCACTGGAACAACTTTAACACTTTCTTTCAGTCATTAAATAATCTTGTTCCCTCTATTAAATTTAAATATGAATGGGAGAACGACAAACAATTACCTTTTCTAGATGTTTTGGTCATTAACGAAAGCGGAAAGCCCAATTTCACAGTCTATAGAAAACCTACTCATTGTAATTCGTACATTCATTATTTTTCATATCATGATGAAAGGGTTAAAAGCTCAATTATTTCTTCCATGTTTCTAAGAGCACTCAGGATTTGTAGCCCACATTTGCTGGAACCGGAAAATTCAAAGATTTGGAACATTTTTAAGGATTTAAAATATCCCGAGTGGTTTATCAGAAAGGCGTATTTTAAAGCCAGAAAATCTTTTTATGCCCCTTGGGAACCTTCAGTTAACCAAAAACAATATGAGAGTTTGCCTTACATTGCCAGCTTAGAAAGAGTAAAACCGTTGATGAAAGATTTTAAGTTTGCTTTGGCATTCAAATATTCATCTACCGTGAAAAGTAAATTGGTTAGGAATAACGTTGCAAAAGAGGAACAAGCCTGTGTCTACCGCATTCCCTGTAAAAGTTGTGATTTAGTATACGTGGGAGAAACTGGAAGAAATATTGAAACCCATATTAAAGAACACCAATATGCCTTCAGAAGCTGTAATACTAATAATGCCATTTTTTATCACGCCAGCCAAAATAATCATGCTATAGATTGGGAATCAAGTAAGGTACTTTATAAATGTAATAATTATGTCAAAAGAAAAATAATAGAATCTGTGTGTATAGAAAAAGTAGATAATTTTAATTTGTGGAAGGTACTTATAAGTTAGACCCTTTAATGAGATTCTTGGTCGAAAAATCCCTTACAGAGTCGTGGGAATGTGTTTGAACCTAAGTGTGAATTTCTTAAAGGTCTCTGGATTGTTTCCTTACTCGCTTTTAGTAAATGTAATAATGGAAGTAATAAATGTGGAAATAAATATAAATGCAACAGATGTAATAATAAAAGTAATATTATAAATTTAATAATTAGGGTAAAGGTAATAATAATAAATGTTAAAAAAATGTAAATGCAATAATAAATGCAGTAATTATGTCAAAATATTAGAATCTGTATGTATAGAACAAGAAGATAGTTTTAATTTGTGGGAATGTACTTATAAGCGGACCCTGTAATAAAATGCCCTTCCGGTGTCGGGAGAATGGTATCTAACCTAGGTGCAAATTTCTCAATGGTCTCTGGATTGTTTCCTAATCGCCTTTTTCATTTGTTTTTCGGTTTATAAGTCCTGTATAATAAACAACAATGTAATAACCAATGTAATAATAAATTTATAATTTCTGTAATAAATAATTATGCAATATTAAATGCAATAATTATGTAAAAAAAATAATAGAATCTGTATGTTTAGAACAGGAAGATAGTTTTAAATTTGTGCGAAAGTACTTAATGAAAATGCCCTTCTGGTGTCGGGAGAATGGGTTCTAACCTAGGTGCAAATTTCTTAATGGTTGGTCCCTGGACTGTTTTTCCCTCTTGTTTTGGTTCATTTGTTTTTCTGTATCCACCCGAGGAGGATGCCAGTGGGCGTCGAAACTGTTGTGGAAATAAACTCTGTCTATTAGAGTGGGTTTTTATTTTCATACTCAAAGTTCACTGTAGATGACTGGAAATTGGTAAGTGACAATATTTTAGTGATCTTGTATGCTTATTTTGAGTAAAATGTATTATTTTGATATTTGTATGACAAGGCACATTTCATTTTGGTTGTAATCATTTCTTTCTCTTTTCATTTGCAGGTGTGTTTCAGTGACAAATCCACATTCCTAGTCATGTCTGATAAATCACATTACGTTAGGTGACGTGTTGGTGAGGAATATCATCCAGACTGTGTCGTAAGTATGGTTAAGCATCCAACATCTATCATGATATTGCCAGTGATAAGCGGTAAAGGTACTGGATGAATTTACATTGTCGAGGGTACTATGAGGCAGGACCAATACCGAAAGGTTTTGGAAACAAGACTTATTCCACAGATTGCCGACTGGTTTCCAAATGGTGAGCCATTCCATTTTATGCAAGATTCGGCCCCATGCCACACTGCAAGGTCAGTTAAAAGTTTTCTGGATGCAAAGAGTATTCCTCTCATGGATTGGCCAGGAAATTCTCCGGATATGAACCCTATCAAAAACTTATGGAAAATAATAAAGCATAGACTGAAAGGTGAGGAAATAACAACTCAAATACAGTTAATAGAACGAATAATTGCCATTTGGAACCATGATCCTGAGATACAGGCCAGCTGCAAAGCCTGTATAGAGAGTATGCCTAGATGGGTTGCTGCTTTAATTAAGGCCAAAGGAGGACCCACTAAGTACTAAATGTATTTAATATGACTGGAGAGTGTGTATAAATATATTCTGAAATAAAATAAGTGTTTAAATTAGCCAAATTTTACTATTATTAGCATTAGAAATAAACTTATAAAAGAAAAACTATTTTTTATGTAGCAGCTCTAATAATTTGATCACCATCTGTATGTATGTTTTATATATTTCTCCCCACCTTACAACTTGGTAATCAAATTGTATGTTATACGGGGCTCCAATAAACCTTAGCCCCCCTGCCCATGGCCTAAACCATTAGAGGTACAGTAAAACTAAACATACCTTACAAAAGAGAATTTAATCCTGCATTCAATGAGAAACAATTAAAACTTGGTGTTCCCACCATTGGCTTCCAAGACAGCCTGAATTCGCTTTGGGTAGCTTGCCAAAAGTAACGTGAATAGATCTTGATCATTACGCAAAATTGCTAAAACAGTTTCAATGTGTTGCATCATTGTATCCTTCGAAAATCGATTTGCTGCAGGTTCTTGAAACAAGAGACATTCAACCTTGTCCTTTATAACTGATCCAATGTGTTCACAGACATTCAGGTCAAGAGAATTTCCTGGCCATTCTTCATTTCCAAAGAAATCAATCTCATGGTTCCGCAACAACTGTGAGTGGCTAATGCCTTAAAGCAGGGGGGGGCCTTATCGTGCAGAAGTGTGACCTGATCGACATCCATAACATTGTTTGGGTTTCTTAGAAAGGGAATGACATGCTGGGATAGAATAATATCACGAAAATACTGTCCATCCCAACTCTGACCATTTGGCTTCAGCACCCACATGAGCTTCTTTGCAGTGAACAAAACAAACACACCAACACAGTCTGGACTTTTTAATAATTCGCGATAATGTTCATTGTCATCGATTTCATCTGGTGTTGTGGCCCACACTCGATCATTTTGGTAGTTAGGCCGACGTGCTACATAAACAAAAAATTCACCGGAGACAGCTAAATGCATGAAATCATCCACATCCCAATCTTCAAGATAATGGGCAAACTACATTCTGTCATTGATGTTAAGTTGAGTGTTTCTTGGCTTTGGAAGTTCATGCCAAGGCTTTAAACCTTGCCTATGATGGTACAGTTGAATGATCTCACCACTAATGATCTTTCCTCTCAACACTTCGATCTCTCTAGAAAGTTTAGCACAGCTGTTTTTCCGCTTACACATACTGCTTTCAATGATGTCCTTTGTTTCCTGAGAGAGTGGCAAATTTGGGCACCCAGATTTGGTTGTATCCATTTCACATTCATCCAAAGTTTTATTCCAATTTCTTTTGATGAAGTCCTCACTTCTTCGCAACTTTTTGGCAACCCATGAACGTGTTATAAAGGTGGCTCCAGCATCACGAGCTTCCCGAAATGTTATTGCTCGTATGCGATCTATCACACGTTGCCTCTCTGAATCACCAATTAATTGAGAAGCCATTATATTATCACCTTATCAGCTAGAGTAATTTTAATACCTGCAATAAATAAAGAATTTTATATATTTTTATAATCACTAAAAACTATTTCGATATAAGTAAACATGTAAGCTGCAAATGGGGGGGCTAAGGTTTTTTGGAACCCCTTACATGATGCTAATGAGTTCCCCGATAATTTACTCATCATTGTTAAATTGTTACTCTTATCTTATATCTTCTTCATAAACTAATGAAGTGCAAGTTTTTTCTGTCAGATTTTATTGTTTTATGCATGCCCTCATTCACCCAAATCTACTCTATTCACATTCTTAAAATTCTAACATGTGCCCATCCTCTTGGGTCAACAGATTTTACAGGTACCAATTTCTGAACCTGAATTGAGTACCAAAACTGAATGGTGGTCACTTATCAATTTTTAATCTTAATGTTAGAAGCCTTGCGAAACATCATGATGACCTCAAAGATACATTATCTTTAATTATAAAAAAGATTCCCATGTAATTACACTCATGGAAACCTTCATACAAAACCCATATATACATTACTTTTTCCTTTAAAGGGCTGTCATTTTTTGACACTGCCCATAAAGAAGAGGCAGCAGCATTTGTATTTACATAAAAAATACTATGAAATGCACAAAAATCCACTCCTCTGTATAACAGAACCACCCAATTGAAACATGTGCAGTAAATCTTAACCTTGACTAAACCTCTCTCAATTTATTGGCAATATGCAGACCACCTACTGGTAGTACAAATAACTACATTAATAGCTTAGACTCAAATCAGTCATCAAACCCTAAAGAGCTCACACACTTTCATCCCTGGGACATTAATATAGACTTGATGAAAAAAGGGACAGATTACATTGCCAAATCATTATTTAACACAATAATCAGCCAAGGATACAAAACTTTCATAAGAAAGCCAACACATCCCCATACTGACCTCAGTAAATTTCTTATTAACCAGTCATCATCCAACTCCTTACTCTCACTTAGCTTATGTTTCTGCCTGGAATTGTGCAAAATCTGTTCTTTGACTTGCCAAAAATTCTTTCATTCAACAAAAATGTGAAGATGTATCCAATTCTTATTCCTTCTGGCATCTATCCAAGAACTCCTTCAACAACTACTACTTTTCCTCCTTTCCATTCTGGTGGGAAGTTGTTTTCTCCTGACAAAGCTGAACTCTTCACTCAAACTTTCACCTCCAACTCTACTGTGGGTGATTCTGGGGCTATTCCACTAGCTCTTTCCTCATAATCTTCTTTCAGATTGTCAGTGGGGGTTCTGCAAGGTATACTCCACTGACAATCTTCTGGCATATCTCTCTGACTCTTGGTCATCTTCCTTTTGGGATTTCGGTGAAACTTTTGCTGTTGTACTAGATATATCAAAAGCTTTTGATAGAGTCTGGCACAAACCTTTAATTTTCAATCTGTCCACCTCTGGTTTCTATCCTTCTATCTGTGCCTTCATTTCTGATTTCCTTGCTGGACAATCTATAGGTGCAGTTGTAGATGGCCACTCTTCTTCTCTTAAAGCTATTAACAGTGGTGTTCCTCATGGTTCTGTCCTGTCACCCACTCTTTTCCTTTTACTTATTAATGATCTTTTAATTTGCACTTCCTCTCCTATCCACTCCTATGCCAATGATTCTACTTTTTACTTCTCCACCCACTTCACAAAGCATCCCTCTCAACAGTCATTCCATGATTTGCATAGGATAGCTATGGTACACCTGACCTCTGATTATTCTAGTCTCTGATTGGTGGAGAGAAAACCTTGTTGTTGAAGTGGTTCTTAGCTAGATGCCAGAAAAAGTGAAAAGAATTAGAATTGGAAAGGTTTTCACATTTTTGTCTGATGGAGTTTTTTCATTTAAATATGATACAAAATAAAAATCTAATTTGCGTACAACAGTTATCACAGAAATTTTTTCAAGGAATTACAAATGTCTTGCTAATTAAAAGAACTATCCAGTCCCATAGCCAGGACTTCCCAAGGAGGGGATGTCAAAATTGTAGAAAGGCAGACATTTTGATGCAATGACCTGTTACTATGGAGGGAGTTTAGATTAGTTTGTGAAGTTTAAAAAAAAAAAAAAATGCAAGTGCTTATTTACTAAATAATAATGTATATTATAATATCACATCATAAGTTATAACTATGTTTACAAAGGTGGACTTTTCTGTCAAGGAGTGGGGTGTTTGATCGCCGATACCCCCCACCTGGCTATGGGCCTGCTATCAGAATAAGATGGAAGATAAAAATAGTGATATTGCTGCCCCAGTACTAAGGGCACCTATACAAAATATTACTACTACAAATTTGGAAATATAATGTGTACAGATAAAGACTCAAAATAGAATTTGAATAAAGTAAAATAACCATGATCTATTTACAAAAACAAAATTTGTTTTCAGAGGTATACACATAATTGAAATAGGGCACTTGCAAGAAATTGAGGGGGGGGGGGCATCCAGATGTCGCCAACACACCTCTCCCTGTTAGATCCACCCTTGGCTAGTTCACCAGGGATGTCAGTGAAATGGGAGGAAAGCCAAAGGTGATGGTGAACATTGAAATCTCTTAAAATGGAGATTTCAGTGAAGGGAGAGTGGAACAGAAGGTGTTCTTCTTCAGAAGTGAGGTAATCAAAGAATTTTAGATAGTCAGTGGAATTAGGAGAAACAGCACAGATGTATTAGTTTGAGATTGGCATGTAAGCTGTAGCCAGAGGGTATAGAAATCGGAAGATTCAAGTTTGGGAATATGAAAACAAGTTAGGTCATTATATACATACACACAACATCCACCTTTGGAGTGAAATTGAGTATAAAGTAAAAGGGTACAGAAAAGGTGTTGCTGTCAGTCATCTTAGACACCTGAGTTTCAGTGAGGAAAAGATGATGAGGTTTAGGAGGAGAGGTGGTGTTCAGCAGATTGAAAATTTGAGAAAAGACCACAAATATTGAAGCAGTTTAAGAAAAGCGAATCAAACAGAGGTCCAGAACATTTTGAATGTTTTCAGTGTCCTCCATCTGTCTGCTCATTCCAATCTTTCACATGACTATCCCTCTTACCTTCAACAATACCCAACTCAATCCTTTCTCTTAACATTCTTGGCATTTCCTTTTCTTGTGATCTTTCCTTGTATGATCATATATATGCTCTGTCCAGAACAGCTTCTAAGAGATTAGGTGTATTGCTGTCTCTGTACAGTAGGGTGGCCCACTTTTCAATTTTTTTTTAAAGTATAGGTTATCGTAGTTTTTCCCATTATTTGGCACTATACTAGCACATTGGTACCATTTTTACAAAAATTGATCAATATTTAGGGGTCTCGCATCGACCTTGAAATTACGAGGTTTTTTTTTAAAATGTGTACTTTTTAACTTTTTACTGAATCAAGATAAATCATTAAGTAGGGATGTTTTCTGAATCCTCTTGATGAGAGGAGTCGTTTGGTGTGCCTTCCAATGTCATACGACTAACGGTTTAAAAGTTGTGCCTGTATACAGGTAATACCAATGTGCTAGTATAGTGCCAAATAATGGGAAAAACCACGATCACCTATACTTTTCAAGAAAATCAGCAAATAGCAGACAAATAAGGAAGAAAGAAACAATAACTTAAACAATCACTTTTGATTGTATTGACCACTATCACACGTCACTGGCTGCATTGTCCCTCTGTGCTATGTCATCGTGGCGAGTGATGACTTCTTGAAGTCGCCAAGCTCTTTCCGGTTCTTTTCCACCACTTGCAGAAGATCCTGCAGCTGTGCCTCGTCCTTTGTGACCGTGTTCGCATAGTCTTGTATCAGTTGGACTCCTCTTTCAGCGACGTCATTGGTGACCTGGAGATTAGAGATCACATCCTTCAGATGACAAAAGTCCTCATTCTCGTCCCACTTATCAGTTGGCAGGGTGAGCCACAAAGACCCATACATCTTCAGACCTGCAAATAAGAACCAGGAGGACTTGTCGATCAGGTCGGGGAGTAGTGTCATCTCGTCGACTGAGACGTTCTCGTATGTGAAGTCTTTGGGTACAGGGAGGTGGGACAGCTTCTCTGCCATCTGTTGCTTCACAGTGCCATCCACCTTGTTGCTGCATAGAGCGAAGATGATGGTCTGAGGCCTCAGATACCAGAAGTGCCGCCTCATCACTGCCAGTGACGCTTCTGCCACCTCGCGGTCCACTGCCCTATACCTCAGAAAACGCTGGTATAGTACCAGATCATTAAACGGTGCATCAGCTGCTACAGGGGCCGCCAACCAAGCTGGTATGTACAGAAGAGCGATGAACACCACGATCCTGTGCAGTTTGTCGACCAGCTCGGAGTCGAGCTCCAGCTGCCTACCGTACTGAACATCAGCAGTTTTGTGTAGTAGATGACCTGAAACAGAATAGGCACCATTGTAAGACAGGTTTATTGTTACCAATTACTTTGTTTGCATTATAATGAAATGTTTATCTTTGAATAACATTTAAACTTATCTCTAGATTATTTTTGTTTGAAAATACTAACTTTAGCCATCCATCTTGCGTGGTGGTAGGCTCCTGGGCGCATGAGGTGAATGCCACAGCGTGGTTGTGTCCTGAGTACCAGGAGCGTGATCTCTGCCACTTCCCAGTAATCGTCTCTGACAAAACCAGAAGCTGTGCTCAGGAAGCTGACTGCCACGTCCTGGAGTTCTATTAGCCATGTACTCTCCACCAGATTCTCGACCTGCAGCTTGCAGTAGGTCGAGAGATCGAGCTCGTCCCATCTTCAAAAATAATAAACAAGAAAATTGTGTGAAAACTCTGAAGGTCCGGTTTGGCTTGCTGTTTTATAAACTAGTGGAATATCATGTGTGTCCTAACTTTACCTTGCACAAAAAATGGCTCTAGCTTCCATTCGCAGTTGAGCTTTGTGATTGTTTTAATGCGGGCCATGTTCCAAAACTTTAAGATGTTGTTTATGGTTTCTTTGAATGCGTCTTTCTTGTTAGCAGTGTACTGGATAACACTGAAGAAGTATTGCAAAACTTGCCGTGTTTTTGGCAATTTGCTACCACTGATGGAGGACGATGGTTGACCAACTAAAAAAATTTCCGAGGCTGATCTTAGAGAAAGTAGCGATGTTATTTTCGCCTTTCATTTTGATGACTCTATTTGTAGCTTCAAGAGTTCTTCCAGTTATGGTTGCCATCGATTTGTCCATGACAAAGGATGAGGAACTCGGACAGAATTTCAAAATGTTATGATCTGCAAAAAAAGAAATAGGTTAGGTACCTGGCACAGGCATAGTGCATTTTCTAATTACCTATATATATTATACATTCCACCTGGGTATGGTGACTCATTTTTTTGAAAAGTATAGGTGATTGTGGTTTTTCCCATTATTTGGCACTATACTAGCACATTGGTATTACCTGTATACAGGCACAACCTTTAAACCATTAGTCGTATGACATTGGCAGGCACACCAAATGACTTCTCTCATCAAGAGGATTCAGAAAACATCCCTACTTAATGATTTATCTTGATTCAGTAAAAAGTTAAAAAGTACGCATTTTTTAAAAAACTAGTAATTTCAAGGTTGATGCGAGACCCCTAAATATTGATCAATTTTTGTAAAAATGGTATCAATGTGCTAGTATAGTGCCAAATAATGGGAAAAACCTGATCACCTATACTTTTAAAAAAAAATTTAAAAGTGGGCCACTAGGGTGCCACACTCTATAGGGGCAGTTTTTAGAATTAGGAAATTTCGAATGGCCCTTAGTCATATTGTTTGGTTGGATGAGAAAACCCTAAATATGAAGTTTGAGCCCGATTGAAGTACATTTAGAGGTTCCGCATCGACCATTTCTGTTGTACCGTGTGTTCGAAATAATGGATTTATCTGGGAAACCTGTAACCATGGCACTATTACATATATACAGGGTTGAAAAAAACCATGGTTTAAAAAAAAAAAAAAAACCAATGGTTTTTTAAAAAAAAAAAAAAAACTCAATTAGGTACTGGTACTCAGAAATTAGAATTGCTGACTGTCTCATTTTTTAATTGGAAGATGTTAGATGTAAGAAGTGCTAACTTCACAAAAATGAAAATAAACCTAATAACAACATTTATATTTGTAGCTACATGCGTTTATAATGTAATTGATACAGGTAACTTCAATCCTTTTATGTGCAATGCCACTATTAAATAGGCCTGCTAGTGCAAGGTAGCTATATTATATACTACCGTACATACTAGGCTACCCTGAACTGATGGTTTTTAGGTCTTATCAATATAAATATAAGTTTTAGTTTTAGAGCTATTAGTTTATGAATTAAATAATTTGTGTTGTAAAAATTGAAATTATAAAAAAACAAAAACCACCAGAAAAACATGGTTTTTTTAAATGGTTTAAACCATGGTTTAAACCAATGGTTTAAACCAGCCAACCCTGCATATATATTGCTATAATTTATGCATTTCATAAATTTAAATATTTATAATTAATATTTGCTTCTCATTGTATATATTTTCACTACTTTTCAGCATTGAGATCTGGCAACAGCGCAATGCTGGGTTAGTGTGGTGAGTCACACTGTCACAGTCTTCAGTCAATCAGTCTCCTTCACGCATTCAACGCGTGATCATCTCGTGATGGCTACCACAAGCTCACTGAGATCCAAGACCGAGATATGGCTAATCGGACACGCCAACCCAAGCCCCCTAACGGGAAATGGGTTACCTTCAAATGGTGAAGTGCTTCACCGGTTTATACAGTTTCATAAGGTGCAAAAACAACTTCTAGCCGAGGCGGCGCGTAATGTGATCGTTGAGGTGTATACTTTCTGGGCCATGGCCAGAATCCCGACCATGACCTCCAAAAGCACAGCGCGAAAACTGCTTAGACTTTACGACAATTGGCAGGCACTGCAGCATAGCCGGAAGCAGTCCGGCGCCACAGGTGAGGCAGCCAGGGTGGCCTTCACCGAGGGACTCGATGACATTTTTGACGTGGCTCTCGACAACGCCCTCTCCGTCATCACCATCCAGGAGGATCGCGACTTCCTTCTTGCTCAACGCGAAAAGGGTCGCCGTGGTGTCATGTCCGGGGTGGACAAAATCCTCACTGGAATTGAGCAACGTGCATCCGCGCGTGAAGCTGCCAAAGAAAGGCAATGCCAAAAGCAATCAGAGCAATCACTGGCAACAGCAACCCTTACATCATCAAACTCGTTGTCGTCGCCTAATTGCTTGACAGAAGAGGAAACCAATCCACCTACAAAGCGCCGTCGCAAAAAGAACATTATGACTCAAGACCTAGCGTCAGCACTGGACCGGACCAAAACAAGCAACCGTGGAGCCGTTCAACTCATGAAAGCAGCTGCTTCCAGTCTGGATATTCAAGACACAGATGAACTGGCTTTCAGTCACGAGACGATTCGGCGTTGGCGATTGCGTCATCGAGGGGAAATCGCCAAAGAAGTGAAGATGACGTTCGATCCCAGTGTCCCACTCATCGTTCACTGGAACGGGAAGATGGTCTCTGACTTCAGCGGCAAGAAGGTCGATCGCCTCGCCATAGTCGTGTCCGGCGACGGCGTCGACAAACTTCTCTCCGTGCCGAAGCTGCCTGCTGGAACTGGTCGCGCCCAAGCAGATGCTGTGCTGAACTCGTTGGATGACTGGGGAATCGCTGATCGTGTCGTCGGGCTCTCCTTTGACACGACAGCTGCCAACACGGGCGTCGTTTCGGGCGCTTGCGTCTTCATCGAGCAGGGCCTTCACCGCCAGCTGCTGAACCTGGCCTGTCAGCACCACATACTAGAATTGGTGGCAGAGAAAGCCTTCATCGAGTGCATGGGCCCCTCCTCTGGTCCTGACATTAAACTGTTCTCGTGACTGAAGGAGCGCTGGCAATCCGTCTGCACCGACCAATTCAGCGCCATCTCCAAGGAAGACCTTACTAAGCCGCTGCTCAAGGCGCGAGACGATCTGATCGCGCATTTCAAGGGTCACATCACCAAGGGCCAGCCGCGGGATGACTACCGAGAGCTCCTGGAGCTGGCGATCATAGCGCTTGGAGGCGTCCCCCAGCGAGGTGTGCGCTTCATGCGACTGGGCGCACTCCACCATGCCCGGTGGATGGCCAAAGTGATATACGCCATCAAGCTCCACCTCTTCGGCAGCAGCTCCCCATTAAGGCTCGCGAGGCCCGGGGCATCCTGCGCTTCGTAAACTTTGCGCTGCTGGTTTACATTCCGGCCTGGTTTACGGCGCCCCTCGAACTGACCTGGCAATGCTCAAGCCGCTGGTTGACTACGACAAGGTGGACAAGGACGTGTCCAAGGCTACCTCCCCTGTGTTTCGACGACATCTCTGGTACCTGAGTGAACACCTGGCCGCCCTCGCTCTCTTCGATGACGACACTCTGCTGGAGGAGAAGAGTCGAATTGCGACGGCCATCAAGGATGTCGAGGGCACCGAGGAGCCACCCAAGCGCATTGCCCTGGACGTCTGCCCGGAGGAGCTCGAGCGAAAGACAGTCGCAGACTTTTGCACGACATCCAGCACACTTCTTTTTGAGCGGCTCGCGATCAATACTTCTTTCCTAGAGTTGGAGCCGGCTACCTGGTCGAACAATGCATCCTACCTGGCGGGGAAACGCCGTGTCTGTACGTTGAGCGTTGTCAATGTCCGGGTGGAGCGAGGGGTCACGCTGATGCAGAACTGCAATCTCGCACTCACCAAGGACGAGGAGCAACGGCAGTACTTGATGCAAGTCATTGAGAAGCACCGCAAAGAGCACCTGAGCGCCCACAGCGGAAATCCTTAACGGGTTTGGGAGTACTTTATGGTATATTTGAATTTGCTTCATTTTTATAGGGTGTTACTCCTATTAATCCTGTATAACAATGTATAATCGTATATACTTTATTTCTTAGTTATTATTTTGATTTATACGGCCAGTAGGCTCAGTATATTACTATGATTAATACGGAATAAAATGTTTTTTATTTTAATAATATTAAGTTGTTTTGTTGCAATAAAATTGAAATTGATTTAATGATTTTGTATTATTAATAACATTACACACAGAGAATAGTATCCTGCTACCCAGGCATGGTGGGACAAGTTTATTCCAATTAATTATGAAATAATGTTGAACAATATTGTTAAGGTGTTTGCACTGTTTGCTAGTTGCGTATTGTGTTGTTATAAGCTGGTTGCCAGTTGGTGTGGTTTGGATTACAAAGCATAAACGTATTAAGGTGAAACTTTGAAAAAAAACTTTTGAACCGCGACAAAAATATTAATAAAAAAAAAAATATTGGAGATGGAATAAACTTAATGCTGTGGGGGTAGTGCGGAAAAGTTGCGATTTGGAGAGAAAATAAAGTGTGTAAATTTTTTTTGATCTACGTCAATACCTTCCGGTGGCGGCGAGTCCTTAAAAATCGAAAAATAGGCCTAACGGGGTAGATTGGAAAATGGTTTTAAAGACTTACAAAATAAACAATACAAATTTCAGCACAATCTGTTAATAACTTCCGGTGGCGTCTTAGCCGTTAAAATATCCAAAATATTGATTTAAAGCAAGTTTTAACAAGATGTTATACAAATGTTAATTCCGGTATATTTCTGTGCAAACAACCCTGAGAACACTATTATAGGCTTGAATAAATTAATAGCAGTCATTGAACAATGAACATTATATAAAATTATATAAAGTTTTTGTGTTTTTAGGCCTATTTTTTCGATTTTTAAGGACTCGCCACCACCGGAAGGTATTGACGTAGATCAAAAAAATTTTACACACTTTATTTTCTCTCCAAATCGCAACTTTTCCACACTACCCCCAATCAAATATCGAAAAAAGTGTAAAAACGAGCCGCCCTATTGTACATGTTACTTTACCCCTTGGAGCTGGAGCAATTTCTTGGAGAAACTCATTACTTCTGACACGTGGTACGCCAGAGATGGTCGATGCGGAACCCTTAAATATCCTTCAATTTGGCTAAAATTTCATATTCAGGGCTTTTTCACCCAACCTAACAATCCCACAAAGGGCCGTCCTAAAAATCAAAAAAATGATTTTTATGTGGCACCCTATGGGCCACCCTACTGTACAGGGGTCTTGACCATTAGTGTATGGAGTGCTATGCTTCTCATGTGTGGGGTGGCTTAACTCACAGAGCTCTACTTGCTTAACTGGGTGGAATCTGGCTTTTCACTCATTTCCCCACCTCTTACTGTCTTCAATCCATCTCTCTTTGCTGCAATATTGCCTCACTCTTACTTTACTATTGCTATTACAGTGGACACTGCTCTTCTAAAGTCTCTAACTTCATTCCTCCTTTTAGGAGAGCATGCAGTCCCAGACTTGCAACACAGTCTCATTCCTTCTCATACACAACCTATATGAAAATGTGAAGGAAAGTCTAATCTTAAAGGGAGTCTACACTCCAGAGGCGTAGTGTCCCTGGGGCAGGGTGGGGCAGTTGCCATATTGCGCAGCCCTCAGGGGGTCATGAAATTGATGGGCAGAACAGTAGTCATTTTTAGTCTCTGTCTTTGAATTGTTCTAATATAATCATTTACACTTCAAAATGACTGTAATTGTAAATGATGCTCAAGATGAGAACACCTTGCATCCTATGTTTGGCAGGGTTGTATTAATAGTTGTGCTGAATTTCACTCATATAGCTATATGTTGTCACACAAGACACCAGTTTGATTCAAAATGTGGATGTGGATGTGGAAGTAGTGAGGTAAATCTTTTTATTTTATTGTATAAATCATGCAATATAATTTGAAATTTATATTTATCTATATGCTTTGTATCATTTGCATTGTTTGGCAGTGATTTTTTCTAAATTATTTTGAAATTTTTAGGGTAATATTTTCGCTTCCTTTCATGTCCATTGTAATTTTCCCATGCCAAACTACTGTTTATAGTGATGTTGAGTACCTGTGGATAATGGAGGTTAAGGTATGGATTAGAAAAAAAGTGTTTGTTTATGATTTGGTTTACCAAGACTGGCTGTTGTGAAGTGGCATGTTTTCTGTAATGGACACCTAGGACATTCACTGTACAGACACATTTGGCTGTCTATGGTATATACCCACCATAAACAACTCATTTATGGACAAATCAGGGATTGCCTGAAACCACACCAGCTTAGATTTTGCTTAAAATTGCTATACAGGGTTGTCTATGCTGAAAAACATGAAGTTTTGAGTTTCAGAGCAATCAGAATAATGGTTCAAAAGTTATGGGCCCCCCAATTTTGGTGGTAGGGGTTGGCCCCTTAATGTTTAAAAGTCGATAACTCAGTCCCTAATTGAGCTAGGAAAAAAAATTAAAAACTATTTGAAAGCTCAAATCCTAAAGAATAATTGACAAAGTAATAAAATGCATTTAATCAAATAGTTAAAAAGTTATATCAGTTTGAATATTTTGTTGGGGGGATGCCCATCCTATATGATACAGATATTCAAGATTTTTTTTATCATTTTGTACCTCAATTATTCTTCTATATGACTTAGTCAATGACATTGTGTATTTTTCCCCTTCATTAGATGGTGGTGGAAGTTAAAAACGCATTCTATTTGCTGGACTTTGAACTTACACCATTATTACGCCTGTTTTACTTATGAAGCTCTCTTACAAGATGTTTTACTTGACTTACAAGTGGATTAAGTATTGCTATAAGATAAACTTATTAGTGTTTTCCTAAAACTCAGTAATAATAGTAACTGTCTCTCAAGTTTGTTGATCTTCAAAGGCAAAACAAATAGTGTTAGTATACAGGATGATTCAAAAGTCAGGTTACATAGTGAAATACTGTATTATGTAATGATACAGGGGAATAGTCACATCATATGTTCGATATGGCCACCATTAATGGCAATGCACTTGTGCAGCCAGCTAGGAATATCACATCAATGCGCTCCTCCTTCAATAGCATCTCATAACTCATTTACCTACAGAAACATAAAAGCACTATGTAACCTGACTTTTGAATCACCCTGTAGTTGTTTTATTGAACAAATTAAGACATTACTTGAATAAAAATAATTGCTATACAATACATTAAATCTGAAACATTTTTGGTACCTAGCCTAATTCTCAGTATCATGTATTTCAAAGATATACACAACTCTGGTGCCAGATTGAATATTAGGAGTTGACATTTCATGAAGGATATTTTTGGCTTTGACCCAACAAACATCATCTTTATTAGTTGGGAAATATTATCTATTGTTTTTCTTGGAAATAGGAGTTAGAAACTTCATTTTATAATCTTGGAATGCTTCTGAATAACCTAAAATGATTCCTAGATATTTTCTACAATCATAAATACATGCATATCCTCTCCCACATGAAATTTTTGTTCATTTGATAAATCTGGACTCATGTCTGAGTCACCTTGTTCAGAGGTCATAACCCTAACAACATTGTAGTCATTGGAGTCTGAAACTAAATAAGCTTTAATGTGACTCTGAGACATTGGCACAATTCTGTGAAAACCTTGTGTGCCCTTCACTGTCACTGCTTTTTCAAATGTACTACCAAGCAGTATGTTTAGCTTTAGCTGCTGCTTTCTTCACGCTTCCTCCACTGTCATCACAGGCATTTTTGCCATGACTAGTGGCAAAAAAGTTCCACTCTGCCTTTATACCAAAATCTGTTTCATGATGGCATAAATTGCTAAAATATTTCGTTTTCACATTAAGGAATCTCACTTTAATGTCTTGAACTAAAAATTGTTGAAATGTATACACTGCTGCGGTGTTATGATCTAAACTATCACTAATGATACAACAGCTAGTGTGGCTCAATTTACCATCTTCCATTTTATATTACAACCACTGGGTGTAATGTAACTTGTTTGTTTGTCCAGTGGAAGCTCTGTGGTGCATCTTGAGAAATGAAAGAATAGCCTCCCAGTACTAAAACTTCATCTTCACTGAGATTTTGCTTAAGGTCTTCATGTAGAGGCTTTGACTCTTGGCAATATAAT
Organism: Bathynomus jamesi; assembly: GCA_023014485.1. Lineage (NCBI taxonomy): Eukaryota > Metazoa > Arthropoda > Malacostraca > Isopoda > Cirolanidae > Bathynomus > Bathynomus jamesi. The sequence continues at coordinate 114,669 of JAJOZX010009581.1, read as the reverse complement.
GATAACGAGTAAGAGAATAAATTGATTATGAAAGTTTTTCATTGAATTCCTCCACTGTAACAGTAACATTTGACAAAGTTGCCCTGTCAGTGCTGGTTCACTGGTCATATTCAATTGAATCCCTGGAAGTCAGTACATTTACTGTGTTCAAATAGTTATCTACACCAGCAACACCAGGACATTCTCTACACTGGTGTAACAAATTTAATGTCCACATTGTGGACACTTTTTTGAATCAATGAATGATAAGTCAAGTCCTTGTCACCAATTGCTGAAACCATTAATTTGGGGTTCTGGTGATAGGTACAAATACAAACTGAGTGTGTACCTGTACCTCCAGCAATAACACACCATTTGGGTCTAAGAGCTGCAAATGTTGAAAAACTTATACTTGAGTCAGTTTCTTTATACCTAGATACAGTTCTTTCAAATTACTGAGTAAGAGATGCTTCTGTTTGTAAATTTTGTTTCCATCTTTGTCTCTGACAATAACACAGTCCTTTTTTCCTGGATACACCCAACTAAATTCTGGGTCCTCATAAAAAGCTGTCACATTAGAAATAGTTTCATCACTTATCTTTTTCCCTTTACTGTATTTAGGAACATTTGGCAATATTCCATACTGTTGCTTCATGTTCCTGGCTTCATCAACAAGATATCTACTAGCCCCAAAGAACTCTTGAGTTTTTGAGATCGTGTATGGGGATAGAGTAAGAATCTGTAACCTTCTTTGGTAGGAAGTTGTAGAGTTGAATGCTTCAGCAAGCTCCCTCATCACAGTTTTGTACCTATTAGATAAATAAAAGGTAGGGGATATCAGAATTTTCTTAAATTGAAATTATTAATTTATTGTACTCTAAGATCAGGACCTAAATAGAAAAAATATAAGAATATCTAATCTACCTTCCATGGATATTTTTTAGACAATGTCAAAATGGTGTGATTGTGTTCTGTATGTAAGAATGATATTGAAGAAAAGTTAGGCTATTTGAAGTTTAAAGCATCTAAAATTATATATATCAAGAGTCTTTAATTGTGACCATGAGTTGCTAATTTAGTTGAATTTGAGCAATCCTTACCTTTCCACTTCTTTTTCATGCATAATCTCTTGGATGTAGATGCTCCCTCATCCACAGATGCTGAGAAAGACTGTTCAAAATTCTTTTTCAAAGTAGATACATACTTGTATTTGTCTGATGCTTTTTTAGATATCCTGTCAGTGTTCATACCATCTGAAATTAGGCATCATCCAAAATTTAGAATTACTGTAAGTTACAGCAACAAATTTTCATAATTTAATAACTAATGTGCCTCGGTGGTGTAGTGGTTAGCATTGCTGACTATGAATCCATTGGCCCCGGGTTTGAGACCCAGTGACAGCAGCTGGTGTGCAGCAAAACCCAGCTGTTCATCCTTCTACATGATAAAGAAAGTGGTTGGTAGATAAATGGGTACTCTGGGTGACCTAGTGGTTAAGAAGCTGGGCTGCTGGTGGGGTGTGGTTTGGATTCCATGTTAAACTGTAGGTCTAAGGTGGAGTGAAAAGCTTGACCTTTGTCAGAATAAACAATTTGGGTGGAAGCTAACCAAAGGTTATCAGAATTCATTTCCTTAAATTGTTAAAGAATGTTATGTTTATAAGTTTGATAACCTGTGAAACAATGTATACACAAAGATAAAGAGTTTAGATGATTTTTAAAAATCATATAATGCATTTTCTGATAACTATACTTTTCAAAAATAAGTCCCCAAATTATAATTCATATACTACTTACGGAATTTTATTGGCAAAATCTCCATTTCTTCAAGAATGTTTTTGGTTTGTTCTCTACAGATTTCAATATCACTGATCTCACCAGGATTGTCAGTTTGCAAATGTTACTTCCTGGACTGCTTTGAAATGAAGAGGTAATTGTAGATGACTCCGTTTGAAAAACATCATTAAATAATTTATCAGGTTCTTCAAGTTCATTTAATCTTACAGAACAATTTGTACAAACTTTCCAATTAAGGTGTGCAGGATTTTTTTCTGTTACATTTAATGGTAAATTTCTTAAACTCTTTAAGATTCTTCTCTTGTGTCTCTTAAAGGGGTCACAACACTGTTTATGATAATTTAAATGGCAAGACATATTTAAAATTTATATATTAGCTTCAGTTCCTATAATAAGTAGAATGAATATTAAATGTTAATGATTTTTAATGATAACAGGCAAACACAAGCACAGCCAATATAGGCAAGGAACTAAAATAATATGGCAAGCAGATACCATATATGAGCAGTGTTTATCATGTGGTCACAAAAGGCAAACTGAACCCTGAACCCTTAATAACTAAGGCTCATCCTAATGGAAGGAGCCCTCAGACAATCTCATTTTGCTGTGACAAGTTGTAGCATGACTACACAAGCGTCATACCACTCGACCTTACAAACAGGCAGTACAAATTACCTTTTATTTTAATAATGTGTGTGTATGTGTGCAATATATATAGTTAGGATAAAACTATTATATAGTTAGTATAGCCCAATTCCTGAACTTGGGCTAATATGTCATCTTTTCGCTAGCAAGTACCTTATAATAAAGTGCAAAAAAATACACAACTTAGAGGTAAAAATACACAATGTCATTGACTAAGTCATATAGAAGAGTAATTGGAGTACAAAATGATGAAAAAAAAATCTTGAATACAGTAAATACTCGATGAGTCAGACTTCAATGAGTCAGAATTCGGGATGAGTCAGAGTCATCCTCTGTCAAGTGCTACTATTCTTTTGTTTATTTTACTGAGAGAAGTGTTTTATTTCCTATGTCAAGTGCCATTATTATTTTGTTTCTTTTACTAAGTGAAGTGTTTTTTAATACTGTATTGTATGAAAAGGTAAAACAAGGTGAAAGGTGAAACAAAGTTTTATTGTTTTTTAATGTTTATTTTGAACATTGTATTAGACTCTCACTAATCATTCTTAAAAGGTTAGAGAGTATTTATGCCTCTTTAGGGGTAAATGGGGGGGTAATTAAGGTAATTTGTGATGAGTCGGACTGGCTAGAGCCCTATATAGTCTGACTTTTTGAGTATTTACTGTATCTGTATCATAGGGGGTGGCCCCCCAAAAATATTCAAACTGATATAACTTTTTAACTATTTGATTAAATGCATTTTATTACTTAGTCAATTATTCTTTAGGATTTCAACTTTCAAATTGTTTTTACATTTTTTCTTAGCTCAATTAGGGACTGAGTTATGGACTTTTAAACATTAAGGGGCTATCCCCCAACCCCAAAATTGGGGGGCCCATAACTTTTGAACCATTACTCTGATTACACTAAAACTCGAGATTTCATATTTTTGCACAAAAACAACCTTATATACCAAATTTGAGAAAAGTCCAAGTTGGAGTGGTTACAAATTTTATTTTTTTTGCGTGATTTGTCCTGGAATGACCCTTATGAAATTTATCATAATTAGATTAATGTAAACTTTTTGTTCTTCCAGGATTCATACTTTATGGGCAAGGTAGCCTTCTAGTTGCTTTTTCTATTCATGCCAAGAGAATTGCAATAAACTCATTCTTTATATTTTATTTTTTCCCCACAAGTAGTACATTACCTCCTCACATCACCAATATACACTGGGCCACAAAAGTATTTATGAATTGTAAGTTGTAATATATTTGGAATAAGAATGTATACATAATAAGATATTTAATTATATAATATAATATATTTGATATATTATTTTTAATAAAACAGGATAATAAAAGAAAAACACCAAACTTATTTGTAAAAATTTATTTATAAAAAATTAGTCTCCTGTATGGCCACCCTTGTTCTTTTGGAGTATTTCAAGGTGCTGAGGCATTGAGTCAACCAACTTTGTGCATGATTCAGGACTGATTTTATATCACTCTTCTTGAAGAACTCTCCATGAATCATCTTTATTTTTTACCTTATCTTCTCTTGTTCTTACTTTTCTTGCGAGCTCATCCCAAAGATGTTCAATAGGATTTAAATCTGGACTCTGAGATGGCCATCCTAGCATTTTAAACCCCCCTTCTTCAAGTTTACTGTAGAGCTGTTTTAGTGACTTAGCATTATGCTTAGGATCGTTATCCTGTTGAAATATGAAGTTTGCATAATCTCAATGAAGTTCCTTAGTAGCTGGGATTACAATATTAGTGAATAAATGTTTGAATATATATTGATCCAAGGGTCCATTTTCACTCCTTTTGATGAGAAGCAGCCCCACACATTGATTCCCCCACCTCCTTTTTTCACTGTCGGAATAAGGCATTCATTCTTATATTCTTCACTATTTCAGCTATTAACAATTTTCCTCCTTTATCACTACCAAAAATTTCAAATCTGCTTTCATCGCTCCATACAATTTTTGACCAGTTCTCAGCATCACAATCTTTCACATTCTTCTTTGACAATAAAGGTTTTTTCTTACTCACTCTAGCAAATATTTTATTATCTATTAACCTTCTTCTTACTGTATCAGCACTAACTTTTGTTTCTCCCACTTTCACTAATTCTTTACTCAAGTCATTTGCTGACATAAATCTACTCTCCAAAGCCAGAAATTTTAGGTGCCTTGCATCACACACTGACAAAACCCTCTTTCTTCCAGTTTGGACTAACTTTCAGGTACTTACTTGGTTTAAAATATATTTCTTATGGTATCTGACTGTACCTTCACTTATCTTCAGCATTTTTGGAATACTTGTATTGGAATAATTACCCATTTTAACAAGAGCAGTCAATTCTTCTAAGTCTTGGCTAGATAACTCATGTGTCTTAACCATCCTCTCAAATTGGAAAAATATAAGTAAAAATTTTGTTGAGCAGCGTTAAAATGAACCTTCCCATATCGAGGCTGACAGCACACTAAACTGGGCATAATTTGTAGCTACCACTAATTTCAAAATTAGAGGACTTTTAATTTAGTGATGCCAAATTATCAAAATATTGAAGAAACTTTATGGGAATTAATTACAATTACTTTTAAAGTGGCAAAATATTGTATTTAATCTAATAATTACCATCTTACATTAATTTATTTGTGTTCTGCATAACATAAATTACCATCAAAAATATATTAAAAAAATAAATTTTACTAAATTGCAAAAAATAAAGGTACCATTAATATCTGTACAGGGTGATTCAAAAGTCAGGTTACATAAGGATATACTGTATTATGTAATGATACAGGGGAATAGTCATATCACATGTTTGATATGGCCACCGTTAATGGTAATGCACTTGTGCAACCAGCTAGGAATATCACATCAATGCATTCCTCCTTCAATAACATCTCATAACTCATTTACCTGCAAAGAAACAGAAAAGCTCTATGTAACGACTTTTGAATCACCCTGTATAATATTTCTCAATTCTTAAATACTTTTACGGACCAGTATATAATATATATATATATATATATAATATATATATATATATATATATATATATATATATATATATATATTGTTTTTTGTGTTTAGCTTATAATAGAATAATTAGAAAATTTTGTTTGTGCAGGCGACATCATCCTGTCTACAAGGAAACCAAGTTGTACTTAGAACAGAAAATGAAAAGAAGAACAAGAAGTGATTAAGTATAGAAAATTTCTGAAATGTTACCTTAAGCAAGAGAAAAATGAGGAACAAGCAGAACACAGTGATAAACCTCTTTCTATGGTGATGTCTGAAGAAGAACAACTGCTTGAGACAAAGGACTTAGATGGAAGATGGTAAGCAAAATCAAGAGAATGATGAAGACAATAACTATGACAAGAATGCTCAAGGAGAAATGAGTTCGTTCGTTGAAATCAAGGATGTCATCATATCTTTATCTTCAATTCCACCAGTTCTCAAATTCTGTGATGTAGGCCTGTTAGAATTTGACCAAACATCACAGGTGCCTAGAATTTCCCAGCAGCTTCGCAGAGAGATGATCATGCATGGATCTGCATCATTTCAGAACCAAGATGGCCCATTTTCAAGAGAACATGGATGTTCAGTGTCAAAATTAAGGAGGTGAAGTAAATCAAACCTAGCTAGTCTACTCACACTCGAATGAAGCAGCTTATTGTTTTTGCTGTCTGCTACTTTCAGAGTGCAGGTCTAATGTCCATTCATCTTTTGAAAAACCAGCAGGTTTCAGCCAGTGAAAAAATAAGAGAATAGTTGCCCATGAGGACAGTATCAGTCACCGCAAAGAATTCTGTATTTTGAAGGAAGCTGAGTATAGGATCTACCAGGGAAAAGGAATAGATTCAGTACTGGTATCTGGGATATGAGCGGAATGAGATTGGTGGTGTACAGTCCTGCATTGAGTGCTGAGCTGCATAAAGTTTCCATCTTCACAGAATTTAGCATTTCATGACCATAAGGAAAGCTTAAGTCTTATCAGTACTGGTCACAACAAAGGGGATTTTTTTATCTCTCTTAAAACTCATAGCGCAATACGATCCTGTACTGCATAACCACTTTGAGTATGCCCAACAGAATCCAAAATCAGTGTCGTACTTATCCCCATAAATCCAGAATGAATTCATCACTTCTGAAGTGAAGAATAAATTGCTGACTGCCATCAAGAGAAGCAAGTACAGTATTATGAAATCATGCTTGACACAACTCCTGATGTTGGACATAGAGAACAAATGTCACAGATCATCAGGTTTGTTGATATGGATTTTACCAGCAAAAAAAATAATCATAAGATAAGCTTTTCTTGGATTCCTTGAAGTTCATGCTGAAGATGCAGCTGCTATAGAGAAATTGATTTTGGATAAACTTGAATCTGATAAACTCTCTAAATAACTGTTGGGCTCAATGTTATGATAATGCAACTGTAATGTCTGGCTGCATATCAGGCCTACAACAGAGGATTTTGGAGAGAAATCCAAGGGCACTGTTCATCAATTGTGATAATCAGAGTTCAAATTTGGCTGGGGTTCACTGTGCTGGTGAGGAGCCACTCACTGTGACTTTTTTTGCAACAGTTCAGAGGTTATTTATTTTTTCATGGTCAACTCATAGATGGGAAGAAATGAAGAAAGCTGTGGCCACCACAGTCAAACAAGAATCAGAGACTCGCTGGAGTGCAAGAGTGGAAGCTGTAATAGCTATCCATGATAATTTTGATAACATGTTAAGATTACTGCAAAAATTCTTTGAGGACCCGAGTGAAACCTTAGAAACAAGGGGGATGCTGAACAGATACTGCAGAGCATCCTTACATTCAATTTTTGCACACACCTTCCATTTTGGTACTGCACATTGATGAAAATAGATTGTGTACAGGAATGACTACAAGATCCCAGCATGAACTTCCAAGATGCATATAAAGATATTGAGGCCCTGCAGCTAAATATTTCCCAAACTCATGATGAATTGTGCCAAAGTTCCTTAGAAAAAGGGAAAGACAGATGTGCGGCATATGGAGTAGAGATTCAGAGGAGGATAAGAAGATGAAGAAAAATGAGTGGAGAACTATGAAGAGACGTGGGACTCTCAGCTGAGGAAGAAATAATGAGAGCCATGAAAAACATTCTAGATTGCCTCAAGCAAGAAATAATGCAACAATTCACTCTATTGAAGGACCTCAGTGCAAAGTTTGGCTTCCTACTTGACACAAGGAGCCTATTGGAGGGCAAGAATTTTTGATGTTCCTTCCCTCAAGCAAAATTATTACTCTACCTACCTTACCTTTGACCTGCGGCAACAGTTTTGCTGACCCACAAAAGTATATAGTTGTAGTATATATATAATAATAAATATTACATGGTGTTTTTTATTTTAAAATGTCTTGAAAATAGTGTATTTTGATTTAAATTTTTAACACTGACCCATTATCAAATTACCAATAACTCAAATTGACCCAGTTTTTAAAAAGGTTGCCTAGCACTGCTCTAGGCAATACTCATCACACTGACCTGGATGAAAATTAACTTTTTAATGAGATTTATGACTGCAGAATGCTTTTAAAAAACTGATATGATACTACACCCAAACACTCCTTTAGAGGTACTTCCATTCATTGTTTCATATGGTGAGGATGTATTCCCAAATTTGTGTGTTGCACTGCAGATTATGCTTACAATTGGTGTATCTATTGGAAGCTATGAATGCTTATTCAGTAAATTGAAGCTTATTCTCTCTTATTTGCAGGCATCAATGGGAGAGGACCACCTCAGTGACCTAGCCATTCTTAGTATAGAAAGGGAAACACTAACTTTGATAAAATCATTGATTAGTTCACTACTGCTAAAGCAAGAAAGATGCATATTGCATAAGAATATAATTATGTTGATGAACTTATGCATACATATGTATTACTACATATGTATGTGATGTATAGATGTATATGTGATGGTGATGTGTATGTATGTGAACACACACACACACACACACACACACACACACACACACACACACACGTGTGTGTGTGTGTTCAATTTTTATTTTAGATTGATACTCACAATGCAATAAAGATTCCATTATTTGATTATTATCTCATCTTTATAATCCTTTGTTGGGTGGAGGGCTGCCCAGGCTGGGGATTTAAAAGAATGAGGGAGGGAAAGGGGGTGCCAATCTGAGCTTTGCACTAGATGCCTTCACTACACCCCTGCTACACTCGCTTTAGAAACAGACTTAATTCATTAAGAGACAAAGCTAAAGCTAATTACTATAAACATAAATTGAGAAAATGCAAATATAATCCCAAACAATACTGGAACCTCATTAACAAAGCAGTTAATAAAATAACAAAACCCTCTGCCCCAGTAAAGATATTAGTAAATAATGAGCTCATAATTGACAAAATAAATATTTGAAATATTTTCAATGATTATTTCAGTGAAGTGGGAGCCAACCTTAATTAAAAAATACCACCCAGTATGTGGTCTTTTGATATGTACCTAGGCCCTCCATTACCACACATTTTCTATCGATCTCTAGCTGTGACACATGATTGAATGCAGAGGCATCATACATATAGACATTGGGTGGGCATTGGCATGTGCCCCTGCGAATTTACTGGAATAAATGTAAATTTATATAATAATAATTAGTAAAGATGAGAGAATTCACATAAATTAATCCTATATATACTGTTGACTTTTCTTATCTTTAAAATGTAGTTAAAGCACTGAATTACTGATATCTTACAATTGATTAAAAATTATTCCTCTGACATTGCCCCCGAAAAATGTTTGTTGCATAGTTCCCCTGATCTAATGACAGCCATAAAACAATTAAAAAATAAAAGATTTTGTTAAACACAATCCCCTGCTTTCATAGCTCATAAACTTATCTATTCAAAATGTTGTCTTCCCAAACAGCCTCTAAAAGGCTAGAGTATGCCTTATCTATAAATTGGGTGATAAAACTTTCTCCTTAAACTACAGACCTATTTCCATCTTCCCAACTGGTTACAAAATATATGAGAGAGTAATATATAATCAAATAAAATTTATATTCAAATACAAAATCATATACAAACAACAATTGTTTGGCTTTCTAAGTAAACACATGACAAAGGATACTGCATTGGTAGAGAAGGGAGGCTTGATGGGATCTGTTGGTAGCCCAAACCTCTGAATAGACATTTTCAATTTTAGGGATGATATTTGGGTTTATAGTGTAGGAATGTTTTGGGTAAATTATGGACTATCTAACTTGGTTCACTTTGGAGTCAAACCCACTGAATAGTCATACTCATCTTCAGGGAAGGTACTTAAAGTGGAACTTCAGTTTTAAATATTGTGCTTCAAAATTTTGCTGAAATTTTTTTTACATATTTTGTACTATTATTCCCCAATGTGCATGAGGAAGAATGCAATATAAATTACTGCATAAGTCTTCATTATAGTGGGTATGGTAGGATACAGAGAAATGATGCAACAATGAAATGATGAATTCTTGTACATAATAAATGAATAAAAAATTCCTTAAAAAAAAATGCATGGTGTAGATTAGATTAAACAGTTTAGTATTCATACTATCCTTTATTTTCTGCTCTCTTTTAGTGTGTAACTGAGTACATGAGATAAGTGTAATCTGTAATCTTCATTATACTTTTTCCTACTTTCCTCTGTAGCCACACGATCGGGTTCAGGGCCCACCCAGGCCTGCTCAATAACCTGGGCTTTAGCTGGGTTGATTCCTGCCCCAAACCAACTAGACCACCCTACTCTGCCCTCCTTTGTGCCTATTAGTGGTCTAGAATCCCAACAATCAGCAAAACTCAGCCAACCCATAGACCCAACTGGTCTCACCAAAGTCCTGAAATGACTAGTGATGAAGTGACAAAACAAAATGAGACACAGCCACAACTTTTGCAATTTTTTCACAATATGGATAAGAAAACCTGACACTTTTGTAAATATAAGAGCATACAGCCCGCTTCTTCACCCAACTAGCTCATGCTCCCCTCAGTAATACTTTTTATTTCCCCTCAGCCCTATGCTATGCACCAGGGTTGGTGCCCAAAAACCCATCAAAAACCCAAACTAAAAACTCGCATCAATTTACTACTTATAAACTTATTTTTAACTTGGCATTTTTTATAATACGGTTATGCAGTCTTATATATTAACAACTATAAGCTATAATTAATGTGATAAGGACAATATAACTAAAATTTCCAGAAACTATTTATTTGACACATTTCATTATGAACCTTATATCTAATACTGTATCTAATTTATCTATCTTCTAATTGGCTACATAGGTATATCTAAAAATAAATCATGTTTCTTTTCAGCTTTATAATTTAAATAATTTAAGTGGTACCTAATATTGATTATTTTATTGATCAGTATATTCAGCACCTTTTGACCTTAGGTGGCGGTAGATTCGAACCAACATTTCTGCCTTTTCTTTCCCTAACCTATTTTGCATTTTACTCCATACCAAGCCAAACGTTGAAAAAAATCTTTCCAATGATCTGGAACTGGCTGGACAACTGAATAGATCTCATAAATTTAGCAAAACAAACCTAATGGTAACCTGGTCTCTCTTTTTTTTTTCATTTCAACATTTTTCCAATTGCTAGCTGATGTAGAGCTCACTATACTATCTTTGAATAAATGAGGAGGAAAAATTAATGCGTCTTTTAAGTGGAATGCATAATATCCTGCCATGTATTCTGAATTTTCAAAAACATTCATTTTCAAAACACCACTTTTCTTTTACTGCCTTTCTCTAGATGATGTTTCACACACTCAATTTTTCGAGTGATACTTTCTTTGCAATAATTGCATAGTACTCTAGTAGGCTGATCACTTAATAAAGTCACCTCATCCCATTCGCTAGCTTTAGATCTTCCACAACTCTTTGAATTTGGCATCTTAAACATTTAAATTTGAGTTAGTCTAAATAAAGCTGAAATCTGCTGTTAAGAAATAAAGGAAAGATCTAAAATTAAAATGGAGAAAATTCTAATATGTCATTATTATCTCGCATAGCTGAACTTTCTGTGAAATAAGTCTTTTTAATATATATTGTAGATTAGATAAATAAATTAATAAAATAGTAGATATACAGTGGAACCTCAATATACGAACATAATCCGTTCCTGAGGGTTGTTCTGATATCGAATTGTTCGTATATTGAATCAATTTTTCCCATAAGAAATAATGTAAATTGGATTAATCCGTTCCAGACCCCCAAAAGTTACCCCTTACGAAACATTTTTAAGTCAAAATATTGGTTAATTAAACCTGTAAAATAAGACTTACATGCATAAAATCATACATGAAACCTGTAACAACAATAAATAATGCAATATTATGCAATATTATTTTTAATAATAATATAAAAATAACATCAAAGAATAACGGTGGATTCACAAGATTCACAAACGTTTCATGGAGCTAAAAAAAAAAAAGGATGCGCACTGAACGCTGGCTGGAGAGAAACTGACCGGCTTCCTTCGGTTCGGATATGAGGGAATGGTTCATATACAAGGACAATTTTTTCTCGAAAAAGTTGTTCGTATACCGATTTGTTTGAATAGAGATGTGTTTGTATATTGAGGTTCCACTGTATTAGGCACTACATAATTATCAAACCTTTCTAAAAAAAATTTCAACCCATCAAAACCAAAAAACCCAGTTGGGTTGTTTTGTTTTTGAAAAACCTGGGTTTTTGCCAGCCTTGCTATGCACCCACTACCTTTCTACCCTACCTATTACACTGGGGAACAAATTTCAATTTTTTGTCTATTGAATTAGATTTGACAGTTACTTCTAGGTAATTTGGGTGCGCTGAGCACGAATTTTTACTCGGTTTTGCTCTATCAGGTCCTGATTTTGCTCAACACCCCTCCTCTTTCGTCGTATTCATAAAAAGGTTTTTTTTCTCAATACTCGCTAAGTCTTTTTGCAGTTACACATTATGCAACTAGGTTTTTATCTAGGTATTTGTACCTATTGTTATGGTATTGTTGTATTGTATATTTTTATATGTAACACCCTAAAAATATTTTTAATTTTGTCATTTTTAACCCATTTTAATATTAGTAAATTAAGCTAAAAATATCATAGAATTCTAAAATTTTCTCGAGCGTTCCTGTTCTCTGTAGAGTATTCTAGAGGGACAACTAAAATATATAAAAGCGACTCGTTTCCAGAGTTAATCAGTCAATTCAATCAGTCAGTCAGTCAGTCAGTCAGTCAGTCAGTCAGTTGAGTTAGTTAATTAAGTTTGGGCATTAACATAACTTTGAATTGGCATATGATTTAGTGAGTAATTTTGTCATCGTGATTTAATATAGTTGATTTAATTAGACGTAATTTATATTGTACCTACTCATCTGTGTTTCTAGTTTAATTTCATAGATTGTAAGTACCTATTTCATAATAAGTACCTATTTAAACTAATTTTTGTGTTTATATTTCAGATTTTCTTAAATTTATATGAATTAAGGGCTTTAAATACCTTTACAAATTGGCAGAACAATCAAGCAATATGTCATCAAGCACTAGAAAGTTCAAATGCAAAAACAACCCTGATTCCTTCTGTTATATATGTGGAAATTTTACACTTCCACATCAACGAGCAAATATAACTGACTTCGTAAAAAGAGCTTACTTAGCTTATTTTGGCATAAAACTGGGGGACCAAGATAAATCGTGGGCTCCACATAAAGCCTGCACTATATGCATTGAAAGCCTGCGACATTGGACGAAGGGTTCGGATTCAAAAATACCTTTTGGAGTTCCGATGGTAAGTTTATGATTTCATAAAACTACGTAATTTAATCACTAGTATACTGTAACTTACCTAAATGTAATTGTAACTTAGGTACATAAACAAAAATTTACAGAAAATGTTTATAAGAATCTCAAATATTGCATAAGGTTGAAACACATAGAAATGTTAAATGTTTGGGTGATAACTTTTGATAAAATTCATAAAAACAAGTCTCTCGTCGCTTTTGTTAACGCTTTACAATTTTTTTTCCATATCAGGTGTGGCGAGAGCCTACTAACCACGAGACCGATTGCTACCTTTGCTTTGTCAAGACTTCGGGCTTCACTAAGAAAAATAAACATTGTATTGAGTACCCAAATTTCGACACCGCGATACGACCTGTGCTACATTCAAATGAGATCCCCATTCCAAAATTTAAGGGTCTGCCAACTCAAGAATTAGTTGAAGATGTTCCTGAAAATATTGTTATGCACTTTGAGGAGTCAGACACCAATTTTGACCCCAGCGTATTTGAAAGTCAAAACAATCCGCAAAAGTTTAACCAGGCCGAGTTGAATGATCTTGTAAGGGATCTAAATTTGCCAAAAAAGGCTGCGGAAATTTTAGCTTCAAGACTTAAAGAGAAAAACTTGCTTACTTCAAACACACACATTTCATTTTACAGAAAAAGAGAAGAACAACTTGTTAAATATTTTAGAACAGAGGATAGTTTAGTATATTGCTGCGACATAGTTGGTTTGTTAAAGAAGATGGGGGTTGAGTCTTACGATGCAAATGATTGTCGCTTGTTTTTAGACAGTTCGAAAAGAAGTCTTAAGTGTGTGTTGTTGCATAATGGCAATCTATACGGCGCGATACCGATTGGGCACTCAACAAAATTAAAAGAAAAGTATGAACATATAGAAAAGGTTTTAAATCTTATCAAATATAGGGAGCACGAGTGGATCATATGTGTTGACTTAAAAATGGTTAATTTTCTGCTAGGACAACAAGGAGGGTATACTAAATATCCCTGCTTCCTTTGCTTATGGGACAGCAGAGCCAAGGAAGAACATTATTTCAAACAAATCTGGCCAGCACGAACATCACTTACTGTCGGAGAAAAAAATGTAATTAATCCACCTTTAGTGAGCAGAGATAAAATCATATTTCCTCCTCTGCATATAAAACTAGGCCTCATTAAACAATATGTAAAAGCTTTAGATACGAACGGCGAGTGTTTCAAATACATAACTTCAAAATTTCCAAGTTTAAGTTATGAAAAAATCAAGGCGGGAATTTTCGACGGTCCACAAATAAGAACAATGATTAAAGACAGCAATTTTCCTAATGTCATGAATGAACGCGAAAAAAATGGCTGGTTCTCATTCGTGGACTTGATAGAAAACTTTTTAGGCAATTATAGGGCAGATAACTACGAAGAAATCGTAAAAAAACTTTTAAGGGACTACAAAGAGTTAGGTTGCAATATGAGCATAAAAATGCATTTTTTGAATAGCCATCTTGACCAATTTCCAAGTAATTTAGGTGATGTAAGTGATGAACAAGGGGAGAGATTCCACCAAGATATCAAAATTATGGAGGAATGGTACCAAGGCCGCTGGGATTCCCACATGATGGCTGATTACTGCTGGTGCTTGAAAAGAGACCTGCCATCAACAAGCAAATACGCTAGAAAGTCTTACAAAAGAAAATTTTTGCCACAGTGAAAGCTTCATATCTGTTTGTTTTTTTATTTTAAGTCATTTCTATCATTATAATGTAATTTTACTGTAGTTTGAACTGCTTGTATTCATGGAACTTGAAAAAAAAATTTAACACATGACTTAATTTTTTAGTCCTAATTTGAAAAATCTGGAAAATGGCACATAGGCTGTCGACAAGAATCAGGACCTGATAGAGCCAAACCGAGTTGAAATTCGTATTCAGCGCACCCAAATTACCTAGAATCAAGTGTCAGATATCATTCAATAAAATATGTGTTGCTCAGTGTTATCCCTTCACCTTTTTTATATTAACCCTGCTTTATCAAAAGATGCATTGGTCCATAATTTTTCTAATATTCTTTCTTCATGGTCAATTTCTGCTTTTTGGAGAGTTTCTCCGTGCTTCATTACTGTTCTGATATTTTTATTTATTTTTTTAAGTTAATATATTTCCTTTCTTCATCCCTAAAAATATAAGTTCTGATTTTAATGACCTGTCTCCCAGCTGCTGTCAGCTGCTGGGTGGACCAAGCAGCAGATGTGTGGCTTTCACCATCCTCTCTCCTCAATAATAAGTGTCTTGAAAAATAACAGCTGAGCTTAAAGATTTTGAAGCTTATTTTGCTTATTTTTTTCCATCCTTTCTTTACATTTATAAGTTCTGACATCATTAACTCATAGAAAAAAGAACACTGAGCTTAAAATTAAAGGTTTTGTAGTTTATTTTTCCTTAGTTTTAGATTTTCCTTCACATTTATAATTTTTTCTATCTTTAACTCGTAGACAAAAGACTGGCTGGCCACTTTCTCTAAAGAGACTAGTATTCATTCAAGATCAAGTTTAGGAACTTGGTCCTGGTACAGAGGAAAAAAAAACTGGGCCCTGAGAGAAGAGGGAGAAACTTAAAGGGCAAAGATTGGGGCTTGAGCCCTTAAAAAGCTTCTAGCCACAGAACATATTTTTATTTAAATTATCTGTTTGAAATGGGGAAAGAAAATATATTTAAAAAAATGAAAACATACCTAACAACTTGCATAACATCAAATAACTAAATACCTAAATAATTAAATAATTATATAATAAAACTATGAAAGGACACACATTTGGGGAAAATGAAACTAAGGCGAGGGTTGGAGAAACTTTATGACAAAGAAAATGAGGGAGGTCAGACCCACCCCCCACACCTATAAATCTTCTTTCACCATTACTTCATCAGCAGTAGCTGGTGGAGGGAGAGAGAGCCTTGTCTATTCTATACTTTACTATTACTACTATTCCTGTATGAAAGCTTTACATGTCTAAAAGTGTAAGCATGGTATAGGTTTTGAGTATTCCTTTTTTTTCCTTGCTAATTCTAACATTCCTACTTCCTTCTTCATTAGCCCAGAGTGGATCCTGGGTCTTTCTTGGCTTTTAACTCTGTAACTCTGCTTGCAGCTGTTTTTTCCAGATTTCAAACATTACCCATATCAACAGACAACCACTACCATAAGTAATTATCTATGGATATCTAGTGAATTGGCAAATGTATATGAGAGAGAGAGAGAGAGAGAGAGAGAGAGAGAGAGAGAGAGAGAGAGAGAGAGAGAGAGAGAGAGAGAGAGAGTTACAAGGAAAAGAAGTACCTCAAAAGGCCTTGCGGCCCATACCGAGGAGGTACCAATGGCAATGGGTGCCAGGGAAAATTTTGTGAAAGTTTATTTTTCTTTCAACTATCCTAGCAGTAGTAGAAAACTGGATAGAAAAGTAGAAGGCTCTCTCCCCACCCTCCGCTCCCTCCCTGCCAGAGGCAGGTACGGAAAAAGGTTGAAGAAAATACCTTGACCATGGAAAAGTAGCCAAGGAAATTTTACAGGAAAGTGGAGAATATATAAATAGCTCTATATTTAGCTTGCTCACAGAGACACCGAGCAAGCGAACTCCTGCAGAGTTTTCTGAGGTTTTAATCTTAAACTATGAGTGTGTTCAGTACTTTGTCTAGCCTATTTTTAAACAGATTTACACTTTGACTGGAAACAACCTCTGAGGGAAGTTGGTTCCAGATATTAACTATTTTATAGGAAAAGAAATTTCCGCAGACTGAGGTCCTAAATGTCTTTACACACTGAAATAGTGTGCAAGATTTCGTCTAACCTTTTCTTGAACTGATCCACAGAGGAACTGTTCACAACTTCCGAAGGTAACCTGTTCCATGTGTCACAGATCTTATACGTAACGTAATTCCCACACACACTAGTCCTAAACCGTTTCAAATCCAACTTCCAACCATTGTTAGAGAGAGAGAGAGAGAGAGAGAGAGAGAGAGTTACAAGGAGTTACAAGGAAAAGAAGTACCTCAAAAGGCCTTGCGGCCCATACCGAGGAGGTACCAATGGCAACGGGTGCCAGGGAAAAGTTTATTTTTCTTTCAACTATCCTAGCAGTAGTAGAAAACTGGATAGAAAAGTAGAAGGCTCTCTCCCCACCCTCCGCTCCCTCCCTGCCAGAGGCAGGTACGGAAAAAGGTTGAAGAAAATACCTTGACCCTGGAAAAGTAGCCAAGGAAATTTTACAGGAAAGTGGAGAATATATAAATAGCTCTATATTTAGCTTGCTCACAGAGACACCGAGCAAGCGAACTCTTGCAGAGTTTTCTGAGGTTTTAATCTTAAACTATGAGTGTGTTCTGTACTTTGTCTAGCCTATTTTTAAACAGATTTACACTTTGACTGGAAACATCCTCTGAGGGAAGTTGGTTCCAGATATTAACTATTTTATAGGAAAAGAAATTTCCGCAAACTGAGGTCCTAAATGTATTTACACACTCAGATAGTGTGCAAGATTTCGTCTAACCTTTTCTTGAACTGATCCACAGAGGAACTGTTCACAACTTCCGAAGGTAACCTGTTCCATGTGTCACAGATCTTATACGTAACATAATTCCCACACACACTAGTCCTAAACCGCTTCAAATCCAACTTCCAACCATTGTTGTGAGTTGGGTCCTTTTCTAAATCAGTCACCTCGATATTACTGCCCAACATCGAGTAGTCCGACTTGGGATTGGCGTAGCCAATGTGCATCACTTTGCATTTACCCAAGTTAAACGGCATTTGCCATTTTTCGGACCACTCTCCTATCCTACCTAGGTCCGCACGCAGTTCCTCGATCGCTTCGGGCGTCCCAACATTGGCCCCAAGCTTGGTGTCATCAGCGAATTTGGCGATCCGACTGACGATGCCACCGTCGATATCATTTATGTAAATGGTAAACAACAGCGGCCCCAAAACGGAACCCTGAGGAACCCCACTAGTGAGAGAGAGAGAGAGAGAGAGAGAGAGAGCTCAAAAGGCCTTGTGGCCCATACCAAGGAGGTGCCATGGAAAATTTTTTACACCCTCAAATAGTGTGCAAGATTTGGTCTAACCTTTTCTTAAAATGATCCACAGAGGAACTGTTCACAACTTCTGAAGGTAACCTGTTCCACGTGTCACAGATCTTATACGTAAAGTAATTCCCACACACACTAGTCCTAAACCGCTTCAAATCCAACTTCCAACCATTGTTGTGAGTTGGGTTGTCATTTAAACTAAACATACTTCTAAAATCGACATCATTGAACCCGCGTAAGAATTTAAAATCCTCAATCAGTTGACTGCGCAGCCTCTGAGTTTCTAGTGAAAACAAGTTCAGGGCGCGTAACCGTCGATTGTAGCCCAAATGCCTAATGGAAGGGATTAACTTTGTGGCCCTCACCTGCTCTCGCTCCAGCCTCTCAATATCTTTCCTGAGGGTGGGTGACCAAAACTGCACAGCATATTCCAGGTGCGGCCGAACAAGGGAATTGTACAGAGAGAGCACAATCTCCTTGTTCCGAAACTGAAATTGCCTCCTGATATAACCTAACAGCTTCTGGGCTTTCTTTTCAACCTCTAGGCACTGTTTGGTAAACTTAAGGTCGCTGCTAATTAGCACACCCAAGTCCTTTTCCAAATCAGTTGCCTAGATATTACTCCCTAACATCGAGTAGTCCGACTTGGGATTGGCGTAGCCAATGTGCATCACCTTGCATTTGCCATATTTTGGACCACTCTCTTATAATACCTAGGTCCGCACGCAGTTCCTCGATCGCCTCCGACGTCCCAACATTGGCCCCAAGCTTGGTGTCATCAGCGAATTTGGCGATCCGACTGACGATGCCACCGTCGATATCATTTATGTAAATTATAAACAACAGCGGCCCCAAAATGGAACCCTGAGGAACCCCACTAGTGGCCGAGGCCCAACCCGAACTAGCACCTTTAATTACAACCCTTTGCTGCCTATTCTTCAGCCAGTTTTCACTCCACCTACCTATTTCCCCACTGATACCCAGTGCATGCACTTTCGCCATTAGCTGGCGGTGAGGTACCTTATCAAAGGCTTTCTGAAAGTCGAGATAAAGTATATCAATCGCCCTACTCTGATCATACTCACCCAACATGACGTGGAAAAACTTGAGCAAGTTGGTGAGACATGACCTATGCCGTCTAAACCCATGTTGGGAGTCCACAAGCAGCTTGTACAAATCCAAATGGTCAACGATCCTATCAGCTATTATCCCCTCTAATAATTTACCTACAACTGAAGTGAGACTAATGGGACGATAGTTCTCTGGACTTTTGTGATCCCCTTTCTTAAAGATAGGGGTCACGTTGGCTTCCCTCCAGTCACCAGGCACCTGGCCCGTCTCCAATGATTTGTTGAAGACTGTAGCCAGGTGGGGAGCCACCTGGTCGTGCACCTCCCACAACACTCTGGGGAGAAACTGGTCTGGCCCAGGAGCCTTAAACGCGCTCAGTTTGTCTATTCTATCAGCAACGATTGTCGCGGTACATTGAACACTATCCAGGCCAGCACCTTCATGCCTCACGCCTGGCTCGGGGATGATGCGGGTGTCCTCCCTGGTGAACGCACCGGCAAAGTACTCCTTAGGGTTCTCCTTACATAGGCTTGCCACCCGTAGTTCTTCATTACGTTTCGCTAGTCTAACCTTCGCCTTCACTTCCCTACACAGGCGGACATACGCTTCAGTGTTCTCATGGGAACTATTGGCCTTCGCCCTCCTATACGCTACTTTCCTATTTCAGATAGCCAAAGCGATGTCACAATTGAACCACTTAGGCTGCGTTGAAGCAGGGATGACTGGTTTTGAGGGTATGGCAGCAGACTGCAGCACCATAAACTCGTCCCAGAATGCACTCCACACTCCCTCAACATCGCCACCGACCTCTAACCCCATCTCTCCTACGCTATCCCTGAGGCTAACAAAGTTTGCCCACTGGAGATCGAGCTTACTGCCTCTTGAGTTACTACGCTTCACCCGAGAGAGAGAGTTACAAGGAGTTACAAGGACAAGAGGAAGCCTCAAAGACCTTTCGCTCCACTCTGGGAGGTTCCTGTTATAAAACAAGTTTATTTTTCTTTCAACTATCCTAGCAGTAGTAGAAAACTGGATAGAAAAGTAGAAGGCTCTCTCCCCACCCTCCGCTCCCTCCCTGCCAGAGGCAGGTACCGAAAAAGGTTGAAGAAAATACCTTGACCCTGGAAAAGTAGCCAAGGAAATTTTACAGGAAAGTGGAGAATATATAAATAGCTCTATATTTAGCTTGCTCACAGAGACACTGTGCAAGCGAACTCCCGCAGAGTTTTCTTATGTTTTAATCTTAAACTATGAGAGTATTCAGTACTTTGTCAAGCCTATTTTTAAACACATTTACACTTTGACTGGAAACAACCTCTGAGGGAAGTTGGTTCCAGATATTAACTATTTTATAGGAAAAGAAATTTCCGCAGACAGAGGTCCTAAATGTCTTTAGTTCCAGTTTAAACCCATTATTTCTTGTCGGATTGGCATTAAGTGAGAATAAGTTTCTGTAATCTACCCTGTCTATTCCTTTGAGCATCTTGAAGACTTGTATAAGCTGACCCCGCAACCTCCTCATCTCTAAGCTAAACAGATTTAGGCGCTCCAATCTCCGTTGGTAGCTTTGCATTCTCATTGAAGGGATCGGTTTTGTAGCCCTTGCTTGTACTCTTTCTAACCTTTCTATGTCCTTCCTGAGGGATGGAGACCAAAACTGCGCACAGTATTCCAGTTGAGGTCTGACTAGAGAATTATAGAGAGACATTACAGTCTCCTTGTTCCGAAACTGGAACTGTCTTTTAATATAACCTAATAATTTTAAGGCCCTCTTTTTGACTTCTGCACAGCGCTTCGACAGTTTCAGATCATTGCTGATATAGACTCCTAAGTCTTTCTCTAGATCGGTCTCAGTCAAGTTCCTTCCCAAGAGAGAGTAATTGGTCTTCAGGTTTTTATAACCTATGTGCATTACCTTATATTTGTCCAAGTTGAATGGCATCTGCCACGTAGCAGACCATTCGCCCAACCTGTCAAGATTGTTCTGAAGCGTTCTTACACCCTCCTCAGTACCTACACTACTTCCTAATTTCGTATAAAAAGTAAAGGACCCAGCACAGAACCCTGTGGGACACCACTGGTGACGGGTGCCCAGTCCGAAGCCACTCCATTTATTACCACTCTCTGCTTTCTATCTTTTAACCAATCCTCAATCCAGTTGGAAACGAGCCCAGTGATTCCTAGTCCTTTGACTTTAGCTATCAATCTAGCGTGAGGGACTTTGTCAAAGGCTTTTTGAAAGTCGAGATACACTATATCTATTGCCCTACTTGCATCGTACAGTGTATGCATATTATGGAAAAATTCTAACAGGTTTGTCAGACAGGATCTATGTCGCCTAAATCCATGTTGAGAATAAAAAATTAGATTGTTAGATTCAAGGTGATACACAATACATTTTGTAATGATGGATTCCAACAGTTTGCCAACAACTGATGTTAAACTGATTGGGCGATAATTACAAGGATTTTCCCTATCACCCTTTTTAAAGATAGGTGTTACATTTGCTAACTTCCAGTCAGTTGGAACTTTCCCCAACTTGATTGATTGTTTGAATATGGTTACTAAGTCATCAACAACATTGTGGCTAACATCTTTTAATACCCTTGGAAGAAATAAGTCGGGACCAGGTGATTTGTATTTATTCATCTTATCAATTAATTGCTGTACCTCATTTCTCGTAAAACTTATGGTCTCTACGGGATTGTCACCATCATATGTAATCCAAGGACTTGGCACTTCTATTGTGTCTTCCTCCATGAAGACTGTAATGAAGAATTCGTTTAACGTATTAGCTATATCTTTATCACCAAATTTCAGTATGCCATTTCTATCTTTTAAGGGGCTGACAGAATTTTTAATTGGCTTTCTGCTATTAACATGGGCAAAAAATTCTTTAGGGTTAACTTTACAGAGTGAGGCAACTCTAGCTTCTTCATCACATTTGGCTGATCTAATTAAGGACTTAACCCTCCTACGTAGGTTTATATAGTTTTCTGAATTAGTGTGGTTGTAATGCGACAAGTAGTTTGTAGGCTCTATTTCTTCCCAAAAGAGAGAGAGAGAGAGTGAGTGTTACAAGGAGTTACAAGGAAAAGAAGTACCTCAAAAGGCCTTGCGGCCCATACTGAGGAGGTACCAATGAAAACAAGGGGAAAATTTTCTACACACTTAAATAGTGTGCAGGATTTGGTCTAACCTTTTCTTGAAATGGTCCACAGAGGAACTGTTCACAACTTCTGAAGGTAACCTGTTCCACGTGTCACAGATCTTATCGGTAAAGTTATTCCCACACACACGAGTCCTAAACCATTTCAAATCCAACTTCCAACCATTGTTATGAGTTGGGTTATCATTTAAACTAAACATGCTTCTAAAATCGACATCTTTGAACCCGTGTCACGTAAGTGTCGATTGTAACCCATATGCCTAACGGAAGGGATTAACTTTGTGGCATTCTTCAGCCAGTTTTCAATCAACCTACCTATTTCCCCACCATACCCAGCGTGCGGACTTTGGCCATTAGCCGCTGGTGAGGTACCTTATCAAAGGCTTTCTCATCAATTTCCCTACTGTTATCATACTCACTCAACATGACGTGGAAAAACTCGAGCAAGTTGGTGAGACATGACCTATGCCGTCTAAACCCATGTTGGAGTCCCCAAGTAGCTTGTAGGAATCCAAATGGTCAACAATCCTACCCACTATTATCCCCTCTAATTATTTACCTACAACTGAAGTGAAATGGTGGTGTTTATAGAGGTTCCAAAGCCTCTCCTCCCACGCATGAGGTAGCAGTCGGGTCCTAATAGTAAGAGTAGGGAAAAAAAAAAAAAAAATTTAGTGTTTAGTCAGAGGAGAGCATCCTTAACCTAAGCTAAAAGGACAGAGTAGGGATGGGAAGGGGTCCTAGTAACCCACAGGGACAGGTTTGTACAACAGACTTCACCTGCCCTCCCGAAAGAAAGAGAACCTAAAGGAATTGGCAGCCAATTTCTCTAGAATCCCACGACTTGGGACCGGAGGGCTGTCACACCCCAAGTATAAAGTTTACAATACCCAGAAGGAACGTGCATAACTTTTATACCCCCTGCGCAGAGAGAGAGTTACAAGAAGTTACAAGGAAAAGAAGTACCATACCTCAAAAGGCCTTGCGGCCCATACCAAGGAGGTACCAATGGCAATGGGTGCCAGGGAAAATTTTCTACACACTCAAATAGTGTGCAAGATTTGGTCTAACCTTTTCTTGAACTGATCCACAGAGGAACTGTTCGCAACTTCCGAAGGTAACCTGTTCCATGTTCTACGTAAAGTAATTCCCACACACACTAGTCCTAAACCGTTTCAAATCCAACTTCCAGCCATTGTTGCGAGTTGGGTTATCATTTAAACTAAACATACTTCTAAAATCGACATCATTGAACCCGCATAAGAGCTTGAAAACCTCAATCAGTTGACCGCGCAACCTCCGAGTTTCAAGCGAAAACAAGTTCAGGGTGCCTAACCGTCGATTGTAACCCATATGCCTTATGGAAGGGATTAACTTTGTGGCCCTCACCTGCACTTGCTCCAGCCTCTCAATATCTTTCCTGAGGGTGGGCGACCAGAAATGCACAGCATACTCCAGGTGCGGCCAAACAAGGGAATTGTACAGTGAGAGCACAATCTCCCTGTTCCAAAACTGAAATTGCCTCTTGACATAACCCAATAGTTTCTGGGCTTTCTTTTCCACCTCTACACACTGTTTCGTAAACTTAAGGTTGCTGCTAATTAGCACACCCAAGTCCTTTTCTAAATCAGTCACCTCGATATTACTCCCCAACATCGAGTAGTCCGACTTGGGATTGGCGTAGCCAATGTGCATCACTTTGCATTTACCCAAGTTCATGACTCCAGATTTGAAAAAATTTACTGGAGCACAGCTCTGAATTTACTTTTTTTTCCCTTACACCACTAGATAGGTTAATGAGAGTAAACTCTTGAATTGATGACATACCAATTACAAATTGTTTTAGCTAAACATAATAATACAATAATGTACAGTTTATAACTCACCTTAAGTTTATTTATTCATTGCAGCAGCAACAGTGGACGATGTTAGACCTTGCATGTAGGCATTTGTTGTGAATTTACCACCATGTATGCTTGGCCACTGATCAATGGCTTTCTGTGTGATCATTACAGCAGATCTAGTGCCTGGAGCTGGACCCTCCTTCACAATTCTGCACAGCTTAGTCAAATGAGATGGCTTAATGGATCCTTTGTGTTCAAGAATGGAGAATGTCCCTTCAGCTGGTGCTTCACTCCAGGCAGTTGATCCATCTTTATCAAAATGCTTTAATCTCTCTCTGATTCCTTTCCACAGCTGTTCTATATATTCTGTCAGCCAATTTATCACTGAGTCTTTTGTAAAACTACTTTCAGATCTGGTTCTGGATGGTCTAGCAACTTCAGCAACCTGGTAGTAATCAGAACGTTTCTTGATGTATTTGTAAACTTCATTTAGGATGTAATCCTCAGCTGTTAGTTCCTTTTGCTGCCCTGTGGTATCGTGCTTAAATTCAGAAACTACATCATTTGCATTTCCTCCATTAGCTAATTTGGAAATTGTTTCCATCACTCTTAACATAACAGTTTTCCTCCTTCTTTATAAAATATATTTTCTACAAATTCTGCACTAACTGTGGTTTTTTGAGCTACTTGCAACATAATCTTTGTTACATAGGAAATCAATACATAGAACTTGGCACTAATTTCTTTCTCTTGTGGATGATAAAAAAAAAACAATTTTCCACAAATCTGTCAAATTGATCAAATTCGTAATTAACCATGCGAGTATCAGATTTGAGTTTTGGTCTCTTAAAACCAATGATATTGTCAAGAACCATATTGGTATAGTCAAGGCCTGATCTCAGATTTGAAGAGTGATTCTGAATAAAGTCTAAAAGCTCACTTAGTTTACAAATTTTCTTCAATGCATCAATGTGGGCTCTGTTCACAAGATGCATTAAGTCCCATCGAAATTTGAAATTTTCTCCAAACAACTTTTTCATTTCATTTTTAAATGGCTCGTTGTCCTTACAAAAAGCCCCATCTCCAACCATTCCAGATACCTTGGATTTAATTGCTTCTTCAGATAGTTTCAAGTGATTAGGAGACTTCAACACATCAAAAATTTCATTGGCCAAATAAACTCCTGATTTGCTGCGTACTAAATTTATCCCAGCAAGTTTTACAGTCTTATCTTCTTCACTCATAACTAATACAACTAGCATGCTTAATCCCAAAATTGTTCCAATGTCAGCTGTTATTGTTACTGAAGTTTGTTCTAAGAACCACTTTACAGTTTGTTCTTTAAGTTGATTATCTAATAGCTCACAAATTGTCTCGCACGCATGTGTGCTATGATTCAAATTTCCAACCTCACAACCTGACCTATGTAATACAGCTAGAAGTACTGGATATAGAGCCTATGCAGTGTTTGTTTTCATTATGTAGTATAAAATGTTGCCACATAAGTCTTCTATGCGTTTAGTAGTGTTCCGAGAAGATGTTTTCATCACTTCATAAACAGCAGCTCTTTGATGATGCTGAAGTTTAATTAAATGTCTCTTCAGGTGGGTTTTCAGATTTCTAAACCATCTCTTGATTTTCTCCTTGTTTGCATACATAGGTTAAATCTTTAACATTGAAGTAACCTTTTATGTTAGAATGTTTGTCTGAAGCACATGCTTTGGGGTCTGTGCAAGCTATGCAATATAATGTAAACATTTTATCATCAGAAGCATCATCGATATCTTCTTGATTATCATCATCATCATCCTCAACAGCTATATCTACATCAGGCATATTAGTGTCACTATTTGCAATGTTTTCCATTATATCACTTGGTACTGAAAATGAATCATCAGCATGCCCTAGATCAGGCGTGGGCAACCCTTGGCACGCCAACGACTTTTTTCCGGCACGCGATTCCCCGGGCTCACCTTAAAAAAAATTTAAATAAATAAATATCCAAATTCTTCGCTGAGTTTTATATTTTAACTTAATGTTTTCTGCTAAAAAATGGTAAAGATTAACTTTTGCATCAAAGATTTGACGATTTTGGCATGCTCACTTAAAAAGGTTGCCCACCCCTGCCCTAGATCCTTCTTTTCCACCAATTTGAATGTAGATTTGATCAAATCATTGTTCAGGATTTCTTGTATTGATTTACACTTGCTTAAATGGGCTATGGAAATGTCAAATTTGTTGCTTTTTGCTTTATTAGATTTGGATGCAACACTTGAACTTGAAGGCATATTTTGACTCTTCTCTTTATTAACCACAACAGCTTGGTGAGTTTCTTTTGTTAGGCGCAAAATTGCATTCAATGTCTTCTGGATTTGGGAATTTTCAAATTCCTCTAAAGCAGTTTTGTTAGTCTGATGCGCAGATTCCTCACTTACCTTTTGTTTCTTAGGTGGAGGAGAAGCACTTTCTTCAGTCTGTGAAACATCTAGTGAAAAAGTTTCATTTTCTAGATTAGCAGTTGATGAAGTTGGTTCATTTTTCTGAGGTCTAGCACTAGCACATTTTGTGAACAAACTAAATGACTGCTTTGCCATATCTCTTTGCTGCACTTCATCCTGGTATTTCTTTACTGCAATATCTAAGCTGTGGGCCCAAACTCTGGGACCTCTTGTATTGTAACAAATATTTTTTTTAGAATTAAAATGTTCCTCCCAGTTTTGCTTCTTTGAATATTTGTTCTTGCATTGACCACAAAAGTAACCCCTTTTAACACCCTCACTTTTCTCTCCAACTTCATCAATATTAGGATCCATTATTGATTATTGACTACCTGAAAAAATACAAAATAAGTAAAAGTTAGTGAGTAAAAGTAAGTGCTTTAAACTTAGTAAAAGTAAGGAAGAGTAAGTAAAAGTAGGTAAGTTAAAGTAAGTAAAAGTAAGTTTAAACTTAACTAAACTTTTCAATTCTAGAGTCATGGTGGATTACTTAAAACCACACAAGTAATTATCTGGCCAATTTATCAAACCTGGCCGAGATCAATGGAACATAGTCCAATCCTGATAATTTTATATTAAAAAAAAATGTTTTAATAAAATTTTAATTATCAAAACATTGAAGCTTAACAAAAAATAAAAAATAACTATTAAATATGGAATTACCAACTAAACTTAAAATAACTAAATTTGTAATTTAAAAAAATTGGTTTGTACAAGAACGTATACGCAAAAAAATTGCATAACATCTAGCGGATGAACAAAACCCAAACCCAAATTTACTTTTTCTCATGGTCAAATTTACTGGAGCAATGCTCCCAAGATCCCAGGAATCTGGAGTCATGCCCAAGTTAAATGGCATTTGCCATTTTTCGGACCACTCTCCTATCCTACCTTGGTCCGCACACAGTTCCTTGATCGCTTTCGCTTCGGGCATCCCAACATTGGCCCCAAGTTTGGTGTCATCAGCGAATTTGGCGATCCGACTGACGATGCCACCATCAATATCATTTATGTAAATGATAAACAACAGTGGCCCCAAAATGGAACCCTGAGGAACCCCACTAGTGACCGAGGCCCAACCCGAACTAGCCCCTTTAATTACAACCCTCTGCCGCCTTTTCCTTAGCCAGTTTTCAATCCACCTACCTATTTCCCCACCGACACCCAGCGCGTGCACTTTTGCCATTAGCCTGCGGTGAGGTACCTTATCAAAGGCTTTCTGAAAGTTGAGATAAAGTATATCAATCGTCCTACTCTTATCATACTCACTCAACATGACGTGGAAAAACTCGAGCAAGTTGGTGAGACACGACCTATGCCATCTAAACCCATGTTGGGAATCCTCAAGCAGCTCATAGGAATCCAAATGGTCAACGATCCTATCAGCTATTATCCCTTCTAATAATTTACCTACAACTGAAGTGAGACTAATGGGACGATAGTTCCCTGGACTTTCGTGATCCACTTTCTTAAAGATAGGGGTCACGTTGGCTTCCTTCCAGTCACCAGGCACCTGGCCCGTCTCCAACGATTTGTTGAAGACTGTAGTCAGGTGGGGAGCCACCTGGTCGCGCACTTCTCGCAACACTCTGGGGAGAAACTGGTCTGGCCCAGGAGCCTTAAACGCACTTAGTTTGTCTATTCTATCGGCAACGACTGTTGCGGTACATCTAACACTATCCAGGCCAGCACCTTCGTGCCTCACGCCTGGCTCGGGGATGACGCGGGTATCCTCCCTGGTGAACACTCCCGCAAAGTACTCATTAAGCACATTAGCGATGTCCGCATAGGAGGTCCGCAGAATGCCACTTCTAATGGGCTTTCTACTATTAACATAACTGAAGAACTCCTTAGGGTTCCCCTTACAGAGGCTTGCCACCCGTTGTTCTTCATTACGTTTCGCTAGCCTAACCTTCACCTTCACTTCCCTACATAGGCGGACATACGCTTCAGTGTTCTCGTG
Organism: Bathynomus jamesi; assembly: GCA_023014485.1. Classification (NCBI taxonomy): domain Eukaryota; kingdom Metazoa; phylum Arthropoda; class Malacostraca; order Isopoda; family Cirolanidae; genus Bathynomus; species Bathynomus jamesi. Next base: position 85,820 of record JAJOZX010009581.1, on the reverse strand, counting down.
GGAACGATTGGCTTTCGCCCTGCTATACGCTACTTTCCTATTTCGGATAGCTGAAGCGATGTCGAGAGAGAGAGAGAATATTTCCTTTATAAAAAAAATTCAGTTGATTAAATTAGGTGATTTAATAACTTTGAATTAATCATCAGGAACCCCTATTGAAATCTTTCAGGCCCTGGAATTGTGAAGCAGCAGCTTGACTATTTAATAGGTAACTGTTAAAGGTCTATGAAGGTACCAGTTGCTGCCATAAACTTGACAAATCTTTACTGACAGAAGTCTTCCATTTTCTCTTCATGTGGCAGCAGCAAACAAAGGAATGTACAGAAAAGACTTGAAGTTAAGGTTATCATGAATAAATGGCATATACAAATTAATTTGTTTACCTATAATATTCCTTCAGTATGACATATAAATAATTGTGACAAATGATTGTGTAAATTTAATAGCATAACAGTTAGAAATGCATGAAGACTATGACACAGATATGAGAAAGAAGAATGGAAGTGAACTGGGAAGGTTTGCTCTAAGAACAGCTTGTAGATGGCATGGTACAATACATTAATGCTAATATCCCTGATACTCATGCATTGCCCAGTTTTATTTTTCTGACATATTTTGCCCATGGACTGGGGAACCTATTCCAACATAGTTGTTGAAAATGTGAGTTGTGTCATTTGGTGAAGGTCACTGAGTGCAGAAAAATAACTCCTTTGCTTATGAGAATATCTTGGTTTTCTTAGCAGTTCCAGAAATACTGTATAGGAATTATGATTGATACTGTTAAACTTTACTTCTCAGGGACTCAAAATGGTAAAACCTTCATTGACTCATAGGTGAAAATCCATTTGACCCACTGATTGGGTCAGATACTCTTTCTAAAAAGAGTCATGTGCATTCATTGTGTCAGTTTCCTTTTGAAAAGAAAAATATAATAAGAGTCATTCTAGCCTGAAGTAATTTTCTTGTAATTTTGTTGTCATATAAGTTTCACACCATTTTTTGTTTTGTTTTTCAGAGAATTTGGATCCCTTTGTATATGTAAGTGAACTGCACCCAATTAGGGTCAAATATGCAATGCTTTTACAACTGCCTCAAATTATTTTATTTTTGTTTTGTTTTTCACCCCCAACTGGATCTTCAAAGGTCATTTATTGCTGTTGGTCAAAGAGTGAATTTATTTATTTGACCTACTTGCATAAAATTTAAATATTTGGAATCCTTAGCCTCTCATGATTTAAAAAAAATATATAATTTATAGATCAACAAGTATTATTGCCAAAACCATGGGCCTTCAAAATGACCAGGGTCATGGTCCTAACCCTGCAGTGACCTTGACCTGTAACTTTTGAACCATCATTCAGATTGAATTAAAATTTGAAAAGTGAGGCATTTGTCCAAAATCTACCTTGGACACCAAGTTTCATAAAAATTGGAGGGAGTAGAGTTTTCAGCATTAGTCTACTTCATTAGAATTTCCTTTATATGGGTTACTTTTATAGTGAAAGATCAAATGAGTTTAAGATCAAGTATATTATCACTGAGGGCAGTGTGAAATCATTTGCCAGAAATCAGTCCATGCTCTGTCCTTTTGTGATAAATCCCATGATGTTAGATGTCAGTTTGGTGTGAATATGGTTTCATTGTTTGCTAATTGTGTTATTTCACTTACCATTTATATTCATGTTCATTATCATCATTTGATATATTCTTATTTTTAGTAAGCTTTCTATAATAAACTGGGTTATATAGATTGGGTATTTTCTCAGCCTATATACTATTCCTTACTCAATTTCATGTTTTTTTTTATCACACACACACAACACACACACACACACGAGATATTCTGACCCATACTTAGCATAAATTTTAAAGTAGTATGTGTATTATAAGGTGTTCATTTTGAAAATTGTAACTTCTGATCTTTCCATTGTTATTACTTTCTGTACATGTGTGAATATTTAGTATTAAGCAGTAGACAGCTTTTGTTGAATTTTCTCTGGTGACTCTCCCAACCCTTAAACATGAGCATCAGTCTCAATATCACTGATGCCTTAAAACTCCATGTACATGTATATAGTTTAATATTTCTGGTATCAATTTTCCCTGTAGATTCTTCATATATTTACAAGCATCATATGTTAAAAGTTTGGGTGTCAGATTTTACAGATTTTGCATACTGGTTTTGATTCTTATTGAGATAACTAAAATGATTTGATTTTATGTTTGAAAACTGAAATTATAATCTGAACTTCAGCCATGAATATTGGTTTTTGAAAGTAGTTTTGAAAGAATAAATTATAGACCTATGTTGGTTAGGTTTATTGGCTGTAGCATGAAAGAACCTCTTTTTCTGTCTTAATGTTGAAACCATATTTTTACTTTTGTAATAGATTTGGTGTCTGAGTTGCCATTGCACAGCACTCTTCCCATGGGTTGAAATCATTCCTGAGTTATTTCTTCATGTACACTTCTTTGAAAGAAACCATTAAAATTTAAGCAAAATATGAACTTCTTAATTTGAAAATTTTGTTTTCAGTAGAAGGAATATTTTGTCTTTAAAAATAATGAACTGTTAACTAAAGAGAGCCACTTTTGCTAAGGAAAATAATTTTTTCCATCACTCATTTGATGTAATGAGTTTCAAAATAGAAAAAGGTGAAAGTGAGTGTAATTCAAAAGATTATTGGAACATTAAAGATGAAGTTGATATTAAAGAAGAAGTCCATTTCTGTGAAACAAATTACTTCGAGGAAAATTCATTTGTTCACAGAAACATTTGTGATAAATGGGAGGTAAAGAATAAATCTGAAAAATTTATTTTATTATTATATAGTTTAAGTGGATTACTCATGGCACAATGAGAACAAATAGACCTTTTTCATTCTTCAAATGACTAGAGATTATCAACTGAGATTAGTAATTTATTTATTGATACATTCATGAAAACATTAAGCTGATTGATTAATTTTTAAAGCTTTAATAGATTATAAGGCAGTTTTATTAAAGAAATGAATTGAAACAAGGAATTAATTATTGAATGTTACAAAAAGAAAATCAATTTCAGAGTGATCAGATCAAAGATGACATTTCTGTTGAAGAAAATATGCACTTCAGTGATTGCAAACTTGAGGTTAAGGTAAATATATATATATATGTGTGTGGTGTGCATGTGTGTTTTAGTTAGTGATGAAACATATTTTTGGAGGGGGGGTCTTTATCATTAATTTTGCTGAAATCAACATTCTTCAATTGCTGCTCAAAGGTAATTTTATTTAAAATATAATTCTACAAGTGATCAAATTATTAAGTAATGTAAAAAAAAACCCTTCTGTTGACCTGACTTAGGATTATATTAACTGTTATTGTTGAATATACAGTGTGTCCAAGAAATAATGGTGTAAAAATAATTGATAACTTTTATTATTATTAATCATTAATTAAGCTGTAGTATTTGGTTATTTACATTTCCAAACTATAAGTTTAGAAAACGTTTTACAAGATGACCATCATTTGTCACTATAATGGGTGTTCAGCACTGTGAAACTCCATTAGGGCATCAGCAAGGTGTCCTTGCAGAATAGATCTATTGACCTTTGTTTCTTTAAGGAGTTTTGCTAATACACTGAGTTTATAACAATACACAAGTGTTTTAACACTCCCACAGATAAAAATTGAAAGAGGTTAAATCAGGTGATTGTGTTGACTGTGCTATCAGTGCACCACAGCTTATCCAGCATTGAGGAAAGTTTGCATCTGGAAAGTTGCAAACAGCAGTGGCATCATGGAAAGTCATCCCATCTTGTTGAAAGATTATACTTGTAATGTCAGCTCCGATAGCCATTAGTCAAGAAGTCTTCACTCTTAACTGTCTACATTTTTAGCAACTCCAAGAGTGCATTTCAAGTTTTGGAGTTGCCCTATAGTTTTAGATGTCTTAAAGTGACACCTCTTAATTGATTGTTGTGGATGGTATGTTGAGTTTTGTTGCCTTGATTGCCATTAATGGGAATGAAGAGGTAACCTTCTTCCCAAAGTCTATTGCTTACCGTATTTCTGCAGGTGAATGTCATATTGCTTTTGAGGTACCATATTTCTTTCCATGGATTCAGGCTGCAGTTTGCCTTGTCTGGCAGCCAAAGTTGAAATACTTGTTGGTATGAAAAAAAACTACTTTAAGGACAGTCTATAGTAAAAAAATATAAAATGTGCTTGTATCTTAGAAACTGGTTTTATGGACCTAGCACCATTTGGAAATTAGCTTTCAATTTATAGAAAATTGAACATAAAACCCACTATTTGTGATAATTTATACTCGCTTCAAAGCATAATTATGTAGAAATAGTTTACAGTCATGAAAAAGGCAAAGCTTAATAAGTTAAGTTGTCTATAAATTTACATTTTCTCAAACTAGCTAATCTCTAAGTACTATATTATAAACTGTTGTAACTCTACAGTATATAAATAATAATTCCATATTAAGTTGTACTTTATAAATTATTTATTAAACCATCTTTTTATTATGATTTTATTTTAAGTATTTTAATAATTTTATAAGCCCAAATTGTATATCCATTTTATTCAAATTGGCTACCAGGAACTTGAAATTTAGTGAAATTTTAATGAAAAATTTTGTTGTTGTTTACATTGTTAAAGAAAAAAAATACCTTTAACATAGAGAAAACCAATTACAGTTCATTAAATATTGTTATTCAATTTATGAAACTAAAATAAAATTATTATTTTATTTTACTGAGTAATAAAACTATTCATCATCATTTTAACTAAGGTATAGGAGTAACAAATTGTGGTACTGTATATTGTGGAGTGAGCTAAGGAAAAGCATTTGAACAAATTTGAAATGTAAAAATATGAAAATTGAAAGTTTTCACATTAGATTAGTAAAATTTATGAAGTGAATTGATTTTTTTAACATATAGGCAAAGAATCGCATTGGCTAACTTTTGGAATTGGTACATCACTACAAGATGTGTTTATGTAATCCTGTGACAAAGCACACTGAACATAATTTTTAGTGAATCCCATTCATTTTTGTTTCATCACTGGATAGGCCACCTCAATCACCTGACAATAACCCCCTTTGACTATGTGGAATTTTGTAAATCAACAAAGCCAGATATGTGGCAGTAGCCCACCAAAGAACCAGAGGTTACTTGATGCATTCCACAAGAGCATCTTCCTAATGCTCTAATGAAGTTTGAACATTGAATATACACTGTAGTGATGAATGATGGTCATTTTCTGGAAGTGTTCTAAATTTGAAGAATTTGAAAATCTAAATCATATATAAATATATATTAGTGATGTAGTGGTTCCAGAATTTAGCCAATGTGGATACCAATGCTGATTCTTTGCCAATATTTTAAAAAATCAATTCTCTTCATAAATTTTCTTAATTTAATGTGAAAACTTTCAATGTTCATGTTTTTAAGTTTCAAATTTGTTTAAATGCTTTTCCTTAGATCACTCCACAATATACAGTACCACAATTTGTTACTCATACACTGTAGCTAAAATAATGTTAATTTTATTACTCTGTAAAATGATAAAATAATTTTAGTTTAGTTTCATAAATTGAATACCAATATTTGGAGTATTGGTTTTCTTAATGTTCAAGGTATTTTCTTTCTTCAACAATGTAAAGAACAACAAAATTTCATTAAAATTTTAAGGCCCTCATGGCCTATTTGAATAAAAAATGGTTATACAATTAGGATTTATAAATTATTAAAATACTTAAAATAATGTCATCATAAGATGGTTTAATATGTAAATTATAAAGCATAATTTCATATAGAATTATTGTTAATATAGAGTAGGAGATTCCAATAGTTGATAGTATTTAGAGATTAGCTAGTTAGAAAAAATGTAAATTTATGGGTAAATTTTTGTGAATGTAAAATATTTTTATATAACTACACTTTGAAATGAATATAAATTATCATTGTGGCTTTTGTATGTTCAGTTTTCTATAAGTACAGATTTTCCTTTGTAATGAAAATTTTAAAATTTCAAAGAATTAGTTCAGTTTGACCAATGCTGATTAATCAGCGCAACACTGATATATATATATATATATATATATATATATATATATACAGGGTGAGTCAAAAGTCTCCATACATAGGCAAAATGGTCACTTTATCATGCAATGACTTGTAAGTCACAAAATATGCTCTATATGGGCACCATTACACTGAATACACATACGGATGCATTCCTCCCAGTCAAGGCAAACACGCATTAACATGTCTGGTGTTATGCGTGCACATGCATCATGAATGCGTTCCTTTAGGTGGTCTGTGTTTTGTATTTTTACCTGGTACACCATGGTCTTCAAGTGCCCCCACAAGTCAAAATCAAGGGGTGTGACCTGGAAACTGCTGATCCAGCCACTGGCGCACACAGATACCATAACGGGGTGGCACCCCTGTCTTGCTGAAAGTATGCTGAAAATCCCCCATCCTCATTCAGCAGGGATGGCATGACTGTGTCTTGCAGCATGTTTAGATACATTTTGGCATTCAGATTGGTGTCAATGAAAAAAGGGCCAATAATTGTGTTGCCCCATATCCTGCACCACACCATCACTTTTCCAGCGCCTTGCTTCTTTGAAGGACTCATCCAGTGTGGGTTGTCATCACTCCAATAACATACATTTTGACAATTAACCTCCATGAACAAAAAAGTTGGCTTTATCTGAAAACAGCATGCCAGCTGAGAACTCAGTACCTTTGTCCACTTTTGTTCTTACCCATTCACAGAATTTCAGCTGCCTTGCCGGGTCATCTTCGCTAAGATACTGCAACATTTGCATTTTGTATGGATGCCATCTGTGCTTTCATAATGCGGACGATACTCCTTTGGCTGACACTGCATTCTGCAAACATCCGTCGAGTACTTTTTTGGGGACTCTCTGCGAATGCTGCCAGCACCATGGTTGCTGTGCCTTGTTAAAAGACAACAGTATTGAGAATGTCATCTGAACAAAGTTGGGTTTTGACAAACTGCTGAAGCATGTCAAGATAAATTGGCCCTCTTACCATAGCTTCTGCAAAGAAAAAAAGGTCCATAAATCTTGAATCTTGTTATATTCAACCAGATAGTAACTTTAGGAGAATATCTCTCCCATTTGTAGAGCTTGGTTGGTTTTTCACAAGCCCAGATATGGCAATTATATTAATTAACCTTTCTGCATGTGTGGAATGTCACCTTATTGCTGAAGAGAATGTGGTTCAATAGGTTTTTGGTTGAATGTTTTCAATCAATTCTCTGCAAATGGCAGCTCATCTTGGATAATCCTCTTTTTGTAGCTTGTGTAGAACTTGAATATGGTAACTTTTCTTTTTGAATGTTGATTTTAAAATTCTTAGGACAGTTGTTTTTGGTATGCTCACTCTATGTGATGCTGTGTGAGTTGACATTCTAGGATTTGTTTCAGTCATTTCTTACCAATTTGACATTTTCTGGAGAGGCATGTGGACATCCAGCTCTTGCCTCATCATGAACAGATCCTGTTCTTTTAAATTTATTGACCAACTCATGAATTGCTTTGCCTGTAGGTCCGGGTTTGTGAAATCTTCTTTTGAATTTTTCTTGAATTTCTTTGCACTTCTTCCCTTGGATATGTAGTGTTACAGCCATTACACATTCATGTGCATCAATCATCTATGGCTTGTAGAAAGTAAAATAAAAAAATAATTATTTTAGCAAAGTTGCTAGTTATTTTCTTTTGAAATATGAAATATTACAGTGAAGCTGCTATTTAAAAAATAAAATATTACAAATACTCAAGCTGATGATAATGAAATAAATTTCTGAAGAAACGTGTGATATAGAAATTTCAAGTTTATTTCTTTAATCAGCATTAAAAAATCTAAAGGAATCACAAAGTTGTTGAGTAAATAAAATCCTTGTTGACTGGTATAATCTGCACTTGTATTGAGTGATATTGAAAATTCCACTTGCAAGAGTTTTCTGGTTACTAGAGTTCTGGATAGTAAAAGTTCTACTATATACATAAGAAAAATGACTACTGGTAATTATTTCTAAGTCATTGTTTCTCAGACACCCTATACTTCAGTTATTGGCTCCTCGAAATAATTTAGTACTTTGTTAATAGTAAATTACTGTTGCATATTATTTGTATATGCCAGTGGTGGTGAACCTATAGCATGTGTGCCCATTTGGGCATGCAATCAAATTTGCCTGGCACTCCTAAGCATAGAAATTGTTATCCAAAAAATTATATAAAATAATGGACTTAATGTTTATAATTTGGTGTAATATATATAAATTTTGGTAGGCATGCAAATTTTTTTTTTATGGTTTAAGTGTTTTTTTTTTGGCATGTTACTGCAAAAAGGTTTGCCACACCTGGTGTTATGGCAAACATTTATTAATTACATATCATAAGTACTTTTATATTGTAAGTGAAGGTATATTTGGGGTTTTGAATATGGCATGGTTTCCTACCCCTGACTGTTACTATTAAAAAGGGCTGTGTTTCTCAACCTGGAGGTCACTGCATGCTCCTGGTGCTTAGTAAAAAATCAGCCTACCTTGGAAATCTAATTTTATTTCTCCAACAAAAATCACAATATGTAAAATTGGAGAAGCTATTTTTTTAAGTTAAAAACTTGTGTAATGTTACAGTTTTACAACTGAAATTATCTTCTGTTAGTCTGTGTCTTTGATTGAGTTATCTGTGCCTGCTTTGTATTTGATAATCTTATTATGTTCAGTTGAATAGACTAAACACAAAGTAACAGTCAAATTTCATTGTTTTATTTTTATTGAAACCACAAGTGTGAGGTTGTGAATAAATTAAAACTTTGAATGCTTCAGACACCATTTATTTATAATAATTTTTCCATGCTATTCAAAATGTACACAAGTCTTCTGATAGGAATGAAAGTAATTCAATCAATTTATGTAGGTTTCCTGCAAGTTTGCCAAACTCTACCACCCTTTCATTGAATGGATGAATTATCTGCCTCTTACCAAGCTTTCCATCATGATGTAAGAAATGGTTCAGGAGCTGTTTTCACAGTTTAATACATTCACTGCCACCAGACTCAGTTTCGTGTCACGAGGCATGTTGTGCTATGCTTCCGACTTGTATGTGCATCTGCTGTACCATTCAAATTAAAGCTTTATAAGAAGCCACAGCGCTCCATTTTACTCACTTTCTGCTCACCAGCACTGAGGAGAAGATGTGTTCTTGCTAATTCTATGCTTGGTTTTTGCTTTGGAAGATGAGTAGGTTTTTAGTGAACACATTTTATGAGCGCAATAATGGTAAATATGATGGTATGATAAATTTCCATTTGAATAATAAAAAAAATAAAAAATAATAATAGTATAAGAAATATGAATGAGGAATATGTATATAATAAAAAAATAAAAAATATAACCATCAATATAACAGTACAGGATAAATATATATATATAGATATATATATATATATATATATATATGGGATGAATTTCACAATAAAACACGTGAAATGAATAAATGCTGAAAACCTACAAGGAAAAAGAAAAACGATTCCAAGGCCTTTCGTGTATTCAAAGCTACACCTCATCAGGGAATTCCCTGACGAGGTGTAGCTTTGAATACACGAAAGGCCTTGGAATCGTTTTTCTTTTTCCTTGTGGGTTTGCAGCATATATATATATATATATATATATATATATATATATATATATAACTGCAATGACCACGCAGTATATAAATGAATAGAAACGACATAAGTATTAAGGAACGTTTCTGCACACGAGGAGGAGAGATAACGAATAAATGAAAAATGAGGCGAACCGCCCGGGAATCGAACCCAGGGCCTTCCAATTGCCGGTTGGATGCGCTACCATTATGCTACGGACCTCGATTAATCACAAATCGAAATTCTCCCACATAGGGCAGAAACCAATGCCCTGAGAGGGCACCCTCGCAAATCGTGAATATGCGCATATAACCGCAATGACCACGCAGTATATAAATGAATAGAAACGACATAAGTATTAAGGAACGTTTCTGCACACGAGGAGGAGAGATAACGAATAAATGAAAAATGAGGCGAACCGCCCGGGAATCGAACCCAGGGCCTTCCAATTGCTGGTTGGACGCGCTACCATTATGCTACGGACCTCGATTAATCACAAATCGAAATTCTCCCACATAGGGCAGAAACCTATGCCCTGAGAGGGCACCCTCGCAAATCGTGAATATGCGCATATAACTGCAATGACCACGCAGTATATAAATGAATAGAAACGACATAAGTATTAAGGAACGTTTCTGCACACGAGGAGGAGAGATAACGAATAAATGAAAAATGAGGCGAACCGCCCGGGAATCGAACCCAGGCGGTAGCGCATCCAACCGGCAATTGTAAGGCCCTGGGTTCGATTCCCGGGCGGTTCGCCTCATTTTTCATTTATTCGTTATCTCTCCTCCTCGTGTGCAGAAACGTTCCTTAATACTTATGTCGTTTCTATTCATATATATATATATATATACACTATATGATCAAAAGTATTCAGACACCCCATGGTTTTGGGAAAAATGGTTTTATTATGGCATTTAGTAACCAGTAGGTCCACCCTTTGCTTTTATTACAGCGTCAACATGTCGAGGCATACTTTCCACCAGTTTTCGGTAAGTCTGTGCAGGAATGGCTCGCCATTCCTCTTGCAGAGCTGATGCAAGAGATGCAAGTGAAGCCGGGCATGGTGTGCGGTTTCGTATCCGTCGCTCCAGTTCGTCCCACATGTGCTCGATTGGGTTGAGATCGGGGCTCTGAGCAGGCCAGTCTAACAAATCCACCATATTTTCACGAAACCAGTCCTGCACACGCCTTGCAGTATGGCAGGGAGCTCGATCCTGTTGAAACAAACAATGGCCATCTCTGTAGTATTGCCACAGTGTAGGGAGGGCCGAATTGTCCAGAACGTTGAGATAAATGTCAGCGTTCATGGTAGTGGGTATAACAACCAACGGGCCGAGCCCTAGCCAGGAAAAACAACCCCATACCATGATGGACCCTCCACCGAACTTCACCGTTGGACGTACACAGTCAGGAAGAAGCCGTTCTCCGGGCTGTCGCCACACCCAAACACGCCCATCAGACTGGAAGAGTGAATACCGCGACTCGTCGCTCCAAAGAACAGTTTTCCAGTCCTCCACGGTCCAGGAACGACGTGAGACACACCAGGCCAAACGACGCCTGGCATTAACTTTTGTAATCAGTGGCTTGTGTACAGCTGCTCTACCATAATAACCGAGTCTGTGCATCTCTCTGCGGATAGTTACAGTACTAACGGAGGTACCGGATGCTCTTCCTACCTCCTCAGCGATGGAAGCAGCAGAGGACGTGCGGGACTTCTTGACATGTCATACCAGACTTCTTCTATCACGTTCCGTCAGTTTGTGTGGTCGTCCGGAACGTTTTTTCGCGTTAGTTGCACCGTCGTGCTTCCATCTCATGATAACATCCGCTACAGTCGACTTTGGTATATCCTGTTTGGCTGCAATGTTTCGTATAGAAACGTTACTTAAATAACATCCGATGATGAGTCCACATTGGAACTCGGAGAGTTCACGTCAGCGCGGCATGGCTTCACAACAGTTACTGATAACTTAACAGAACACCTCAGCATTATAGTTTCGCCACGCTTTTTCCCAGCATACCTTTTGGCGAAGGTGATATTTGCAGAAATGCGGATTTTCCGGGGTGTCCGAATACTTTTGATCATATAGTGTATATACAGGGTGTCGCAGGAGAAAATGTCAAGAATGCACCATTTCACTCTTTGGGTATTTCTAAGTAGAAAGTATTATATCGATATGGGTCTGATTCCCAACCATTACCAAGATACAGACCTCTACATTTGGGTAATTAAAACATAACAAAAAGGCAATCTTAGATTTAATGACACTTGTGGTTTACAAGAAGTACAAATATACAATACACTATTGCACTTATTGCAGAATGGTTTCAAAGTGACCCCCTCCTTCTTCAATGCACGCGGCGAGCTCCGATCCATCGAGTCTTGCCAAGGAAAATGTGGAAGTTCATTTCTGAGGTTTATGAACGCATCCTGTATACGTGCAACCAACTGCTCCCTAATTTCGGGCTTACCCCTCTGGTAAATGTTACTCTTCAAGAACCCCCAGACAAAAAAATCTAGCTGAGATGAATGAGGGGGGCCATGCCACAGGTCCTCCACGTCCAAGCCACCTTCCCAGAAACTGTTGATTTAAGTATGTAGTAATAGGGTGTGTCAATTTTTGGGGGTGAAATGACTAAATTGAAAATCATGTGATTTGGTAGTAATTTAATGTAATCATTTCGCATACAAAATAATATCCTTGCTTCAAAAACAATAAAAAATAAATCCTACCTACATCAATTTTAATTAAAAAATTCCATTTCTCTGTAAATTCGTAACAAAATAACAAATGTGCGCAAACATCCTATCAACATTTAAAGTGGCAATAAGATATCATTCAGAGTCTTTATTTGAAAGTAACCAATGCAGTCATGTCCTTTTTGCTGCGGTTCCTTGACATCAGCATTCGGCTTGCTACTTGCACTTTGATGTAACCTTCCCGCCTCTCGTGACTGTAAACTTGACTAGCTGCTTCTGTGACCATTTTCACGCATCTCTCTACACTCTGAGTGTGAGAAGGCCACTTTGGTACTTGCATTGGGGCCTCTTTAAGTTGTGTTAAATCTTTGTTTGTTATACATGTTGTCAGTGGTGGCTCCAAAACTTCCGAACTCAAATTAACTAATTCTGACAATTTTGTGGCATTGACGTTTATCGGAGGTACCTTCCTTGTCTGAACAGAGCAGTCTCCCAGCTGCTCATCATCTAGTGATGTTCCTCTAAGCTTTAGAATGATTTCCACAGCCTCAGTTCGCTCTTTGGTACATTGGCTGCAGAGTATTGCTTGCAAAACTGCCTCTGGCCTAGCATACCAAGCGGACCTTCTCACCACAGGTAACACAATGTCCACCACTACTTTCCTTTGGGTTCTCAGTAGCTGTAATTGAAACAAGATGTGGTTGGGCCCCTCCATCCACATTGGATTAAGTTTTACATTGAACTAGTGAGGAAGATAAAACCCAATAATAAATTCAACAATCAACATCAAATTCTGTAGCATTTTGCCCTTCAGTGCATGTTTGGAAACCCAAATCCTGCAGAAATGAATCGCTGTAGTTAACCAACAACTGTGACTTACGGGTCCAATCTCCAAGAGAGCCAGATTTTGAGGCAACTCTCCTGATCTGATTGCTTGAACAATACGATAAGCGTAAGATTGATCCATGCTGAGGTCTTTGATAACTTGTTCAGACAACACTGGAAGGGGAGGGCCTACTTCGACCTTTGGAAATTTTGTATTTATTTCTAATTCCGTTGCTTCATCTAGCATGTTGCCAAGGGGGCCTGACCACTTCTTGTTGCTCTTTGTAGGACCATCAAGTTCCTGGATGAGACGACGAAGAGGTAGTTCCCCTGTGTGCAAATCACATACAATCCAAACAAGCCTTCTTCCAAGTTTTTTCTCTAAATGCGTCATAACACTGCCCTACCATCCAGTGTTCACTGCAGTTGAGTCTCCACCAACAGCCTGCAGTGAACTGTCAAGTCTTTTTTCTTGAAGCCAAAATATTATTTGATCAGCAATTGACTCTGCATGTTTCTTGCCTTCTACTTCTGCTTCTGCTTCAGGAACAAAGTGAAACAAATAGCGGCCACCAGGTTCGGAACACACAGAGTAGTGTTCTTCTTTGATGAGACTGGGAAACTTTCTGTCCATTCCCTCTACCTCTAGGAGAACTTTTGTGTCATCTCTTCTTCCATCAAACAAAAGGCAAGAGAGACCTTCCTCCTTCAAATCTTTTTCATGCTGATCAGATATTTCCTTCATTATTTTTTCTTGTGCTCTTATCTTATTATGATCTATCACTAAGGATGTATCCTCTCAGCTGATGAGGCCTGCATCTATCCAAGCGGCAGTGGCAATCTCTGCAGTCTCTTGTAGCCCCGTATGGTGGTGAATACTGGCAAGGGCAATGTTTGAGATGTCTTTAGTGTTGTATTTCTTTCTCTTCAGCGAGGGTTCAGATGGCATTTTGGAGCTATCATCTGATGTTGCTTCTTTCTGTTCATCTGAAGAGCTTTCAAAGAAGTGAGAAACCTCTTGATAGAGCTCTTCATTTCTTTGGGTGGCTTCTTCACTCTTCTTTTTCTTCCTTTCTTCCCTCTCTCAGATTTTCTCTTTTTTCTTAGCAATAACAATCTGTTTTTTGGTTTCTGAATAATCTGCCGAACCAATCTGCATACTTCCTTGGCCTCCTGCCTTTGTTCTCTGCGCCTTTATGAAAGCCAGCTCCAAAACAGGGTTCTTCTTCTCATGAGGACAGTGACAATCAATGTGAGGGTGAGGTTCTCTTCTGCATGAGGGAGAACAGTTGGCTTCAGAACACAACTCTATGGGACGCTGGCAGTTAAAAATGTCAAGAAGAGTATCAAGTGTGTGCAGACATTTATTTTTCTTTGCTAGTTTTCCTTTACCAAGTGATGTCTCAACTGCTTTGTGCCACAGCTTTGTTAATTTTAGCTCAATAGTTCTATACTGATTGAGTACAGGTGGTTTGAATAACACATTAGCTCTTTTCCACTGATGCAGAAGAGGGGGAATCATGTCCCTTATGAGCTCTTTCTCTGTGTAGTTCCTTCTATCCTTTGTATTTTGTTCATGAAGGAGTAACCCTAGTCTCAGCATGTCTCGCACGGTTGGTAGTTCTGATACGGGAAGCTCCTTGCCTGTACCGACTAACAGGCTCAAGTGGCATGATGACTGACCTCTTGTCTTCAATTTTGGCATCTTAGGAATATCTGAAAAGAAAGAAAAACATTTAAGTATTTTATATCAATTACAATGTTTCAAAGTTTAGTCATTTGATGTTCTAAAATTCAATAAAAAAATATTTCATGGGATTACAACATAATTAGACAGAAGAATATGATGATAATAAATAATTGTAATAATCAATAATCCATACTTACAGTTAAACTGTAGTATTTGTCTAGTAGAATAACTATGAAGTAGGTACAAGAGCAGTAACAGCAAACCACCGTCTATGACATCTAAGAGGCGACTGAGAGTGAGGGACAGTTCTATTCATGTTGTGACTTGTAATTGTACAACAACTACATGACCTTGAAAACACTCCATATGCGATCAGTGGGCTAATTCTGTGACAGATGAATAGTTAATCAATTTATGTCCTATTATTTAGTAAAAGAGTCAATTTCTGAAACTTTAAGGTAAAATTGATGTAGGTAAGGGTTATTTTATTTCATTTTGGTTGGCCAATTTCAAGTTTTGACATGAAAAGACACTATATTTTCACAACCAAAATTGATTTGAAAAAAGTTGACAAAATTGACACCCTAATGTAGTAACCTCCCTGCTGTAGTGAGGTGGTGCCCAAATGTAGAGGCCTGTATCTCAGTAATGGTTGGGAATCAGGCACATGTCGATATAATACTTTCTACTTTGCACCATTTGACTCTGAGTATTTCTTTCTTGACATTTACTCCTAGGACACCCCCCGCAAGGGGGTTCTAAGCTCGTGCTCTTGAGTGCTCTTTGTGCTCGTTTGTACGTGCTTGTTCCTGGAGGTTTCACGTGCGCCCTCCCGGCCCTAGCACCCAAGGATGATGGGGCTCGACCCTGCAGTCCTTGTCATCCTTGGTCTTTTTCCACTTCGACTGTCCCCTCCACCCTTTCTTTTTCCTCTGTCTTTCCTCTCACTTTTTCTTTGTTTTTCCGCTGAGATATGCCCTTTAAATAGAGGCGAATCGGTTCTTCCTGAACTAAAAAAAAAAAATAAAAAAAAATAAAAAAAATATATATATATATATATATATATATATATATATATATATATATATATATATACTGTATATATATATATACATATATATATACACACACACAATTATATTAACCATTATGATTATGATGGTATGGTAAATGACAATGAAATAAATAGCAAAAGAGACCATAAAAAATATAGAAATACAGTATTCATCAGATGATTTATCAGTATTAGACAGTGATGTTGATGTTTCAAACACAGGTAGTACTTCTGTTGCTCTTGATCAAAATGATAATGAAAATGATATTTTAGAAACAAATTAACACAGTGATAATGAAAATGAAAATAACTTAGATGTAAATCAAAGTAGTGCGCCAACTTGGAGAGAGGATTCACAGAGTATGAAAGATTATTTTTTGTTGAAGCACTGGGTTGAAAGTTGATATTCCTGAAAATAAGTCTCCATATGAATTTTTCTGTCTGTTTGCAAATGATTAGTTTTATAATTTGTTAGTCATTGAAACAAATTATTATGCTAAAGGACTCATTCAAAACCAAACAACAACAACATCCCACTAGGATGAAGACTAATGCTCATGGCAAAGCTATGAGAAAATGATGTTGAAGAAGGGAAATGCAAAGACACTACATACTCATGTGAGAAATATCCAAAAAAGCCAGCTCTCTGTTTGGAACAATGTTTCAAAAAATATCATTTTAAATAATGAAACTATTTTTTTGTATATGGATAGTTTTTTTTTTTCATGCATCATTTTTAGCATAAATAATTCATAAGTTAGACTAGGAAAATTTTACTATTTTCATATATGGAAATGTATTTTTAAGTGCACCTAATTTGTTTAAAATTTTACTTTTCTAATGTGCCATTTTTTTTTAGAAGCAGTAGTTTTTTTTTTATCATCATTTATATGAATAAAAATTGATAAACTATTGGTAAGTATTTGTGTTTTCCCTTTGTTTCTCATCTAAAGGTTGGAAAGCACATATGCGTCATGTGGCATTAGGAGAAAAAAAATACCAGACGGTGCCTTAAAATTTGCTTAGAACATTTCTGTGTACCATAAAAAGGTATTATCAATCAATAATGAAAGTATTTAAGGATGATAAAAAAAATGAGAAGGCATTATGCAAACATATAAAATACCATGGTGGCATTGAACGTGTTAAGTATGTGCTGGTTTATCATTTAGGGAAAGGGGTTTCATGAATTTTTTTGTGAAAAGGTGGTCATTTTCTATGCGAATAGATTTTCATTGAAGAGAAATTTTTTGGTTTTTGCAACACATTCTACTTTTGTATACCTTTGCTAAAATAAGCCAATTCAATACTTATCTGCTTGGTTCTATATATAGTACTTTCACTGAAGAGTCAAAAAAGTGGTTATTCTTTAGCACCTTTTATTATTTATCTTTGTAGCTGACTATATGAACAACTCAGTAGACAGTTGGTCATGAAATCTGCTATTAAATCACTATTTTACAGTTTCTTATTTTCAGAATAGACTCTCATTAAAATGTTAAAATGTCACTAAAATGGTGTGTAAGTCTGTACCCTAAAATGTCACAAAGTAGTATAAAAGCTTCAAAATGAAGTGCAAGATTTATAGATTTACATTAACCCCTTAACGGGCCAACCCGGAAATATCCAGAAATATATTGTGTGTTTTTTCAGAACATCACGTTTTAACATGTGGAAAAAAAATTTTTTTTTGCCGTCCGATTTTGGATGGAATCGGACATATTCGTGTATTGTATGGTATTTTTGTGCATGTACGTAAATATCCGGGACATCTTACGCCTGGCAGCGCCGTTCGCCGTACAAAACTGGATAACACCTACATAGTTATTTAGTTCAGAAGAGGGAGTTCAAAGAGGGAAAGTTATGGCAATGACATGGAAAGACAAAGAGGATGTATGTTTGTTATCAACTTGTCATAATCCATCTCAACAAGTTGTCACAACTAGAGGAGGACCAAAGAAGAGACCGAAAGTAGTTTGCGACTACAACTTTACAATGGGAGGAGTTGATATAGTGGATCAACATTTGGCTGACTATCCTTTGCCCAGGAAACGTGGCAAGAAATATTATAAGAAGGTTTTCTTTCATCTAATGGATCTTGCTCTTTGGAACTCTTACCAACTGTATAAAGCAACTGCCAACAAACCAGCAGCCACTAAGAAACACCTAAAATACAGGATGGAAATTGTAAATGACATCATTGAAAAGTACCATCCAGAAATTCCTGCCACAAGACCTGGAAGACCCTCAACTTCCCCTCACCCAATTCACTTTGCACCGGGCCATTTCCCAATGGAAATACCTCCAACCGAAAAGAAGAGAAATCCTTCAAGACAGTGGTGTGTGTGTTCCAAGAAGTGTGATAGAAATGGGAAAAAAATTCGCAAGGAGAGTCGATATATGTGTGAAGTATGCAAAGTCTCCCTATGTATAACTCCATGCTTCAAATCTTACCATACAAAGTAACTAAAGTAAAGTAAATTTCCATTTTTTGCTGTCTTATATATTCATTTTTTCAATCTAAAGCAGTATATTATTGAAAGTAATTTTTAAATATTAATTTTGGTAACTTTTTTCAATGCACGTGTTAACATGGCTCAGTCCAGAGGGGCAAATAAAGGTTCATTTTTTTTTGCCAAAAAAATTTTAAAAAGTAAAAAAACTTAGATTTTTATTATTCCGATATTGCATACTCTTAATTAAAAAAATAAAAAATATGCCCCAGAATGAAACGCTTAGTGAAAAAAAATTGATCCGTTAAGGGGTTAATAAGATGTCACTGAAATTTTGAATTTGTACTCATATATTTCCTCTCCAATCATTTACAAATTTAATTCTGAAATATTTCTTTGGGAGAACTTTCATATTCTCTTGTATTAGGGTCCAAGTGTGTAAACTAAATTTGAAATGTTTTCTTACAAAGTTGATTCATTGAGGAGTGTTACATGAAGTGATGTCACTGACAACCATATTTACAATAATTAGTTAATTCTAAGTTGGGATGTGTTCATTCCCTTCATGGATGGGATAATGCATTTGATGAAAGCAAGAATGTTAGAAAGAGCAGTATATCTGAATGTTTGTGAATGTGATGTAGTTGTTACATTTTACATATGCTGATGACATGGTGCTTCTGGATAAATCAGAGAATAAAGTGGAGAGTAATGGTAAATATTATTTATATATATTAAAAATGATTGAAAGTGTAAATAAAAAACTATTCTCATTGATGAAAGAGTTAGCATATGTTGTTATAATAAATGGAGAAATATTAGAGGTTATGGAAATATTTAAGTTTTGGTGTTTGACTAAGCTAAAATGAGAGTGAAGCAAAGTATGTCATGGTTGCAATAAAAGCCTCATTAGAAAGAAAATGTTTTAATATAGATGCAACAAGTAGTTTACACGAATGTTCATTGGTGTTAATAATGTGTGGATGTTAGATTCTTGGTTTACTTGATAGTGGGGTATAATGTCAAAAGTGAGATCAGTTGAGATGAAATAACTTGTGAAAAGCAAAATCATTAAAAAATCAGGATACATCACTCAAAATTAAACGTATGGTTCCATCACACATCATGGACTTTGACCAAATAATTTAGTTTAAATGAATTGTGTTATTAAAAGGAAATTAGCTCTTGATTTCCTGATCTTTTTTTATATATGAAGAACTTGATGCATTAAATTTACTTTGCTTTCTCTACCTCCATTAGCTTAGCTAAATGTAGGCGAACACCAGAACAGAGCTAATTGAGTAGTTTTGGCAAGCTTCTTTTAAAAGTAGCAAAACATTGTTCATATGCTGTGTTTGATATTAGCTCAATTCTTAATAAAAATACTTTATTCCAGTTTTAATCCTAATTGGCAAATGCATACAACCATTTGCCTGAATTAACAGCCAGAGTAGCCAAGTTGTAAGACACTGGGCTGTTAATCTGAAGGTTCTGAGTTTGTCTCTTGGCTCTGATTTTAGCTTTCAGCAATTAAGATGTGTCTCTGGTTCTTCTTTTGTAGGGTAGTGAATTAGATCCTACAAAAAATTGTAGGTTCCTTTTGTCATAAAACATTAATTTACTATTGAGGTTAAACAACCTCTAAATCATAATTGTTTTTGTTATTCATATCATTTGGGTGAATAAAATTACTCCTAATGTAGTTTCCAAGTTTCCAAGGACAACTGGTTTTATTTTTTTTTATAGGCCACTAAACTTGTTCCCAACCCAACTTTACTAAAATAAATAGTTCAACACCTTGTGTATACCTAATAGCTAAGCCAGATATTAATAAATTGAATTGTAATATGCTAAAGCATTTAGATAATATTAAAAATTTTAGCCCTAAAATTATTTATATTGATTTATAAAATTTTTAACTGAAAAGGAGAATAGGTGAATATATTTTGACTTCAGTAGTGAGGATAGGGCAAACCTTTCCTATGGAACTTAGTGGGCATTACTAGCCTATGTCCTAGCTATGGTGAAAATTCATTCATTTTTTCTTTTTTGGGGGTGGAAGGGGGGCATGGCAGACCTAAACACCACACACATGCATGTGCTTGTTAACCCAGATCTTAACTCATTTCCTCACATTGTCAAGATGGGAAGTATAGCTTGCATGGAAATCCTTTATATGACAAAAAAATTAATGGTACAGAGGAAAGTTGTTAGAAAGGAAATGAATTATATTTAATTTTATCTGAAAATATTTTGAGGTAAAAGTGAATGGTAAGAAAAGAATGGTACAAAAATACAAGAGTAACTACAGAACTTTAAAAAAATATTCTTTGCATTTTGATCAATAAATTATATATTTCATTGCAGGGAAATATAAAGCTTAAATATGGTTTAAGTTGAGTATTTGGCCTATAGACTGAGGTTTGTAATTAATTTTATGCAACTCCTTTGCAGGGATCCAAACCAAAGCAAAACCTAGAAACAAAATCAGAAGCTAAATCTTTTGACTTTTGCAAAGAAACAGAAAATGGCTGTACTCCAACTGCAAATAATATCACAAACTTACTTAATTTTGAGCATAATGATAAACAGTTTATGCAAAGCAATATATTCAGGTGTTCTATATGTCTGTATCAGACAAAATTCAAAGTAAACCTACATACGCATTTAAGAGTTCACACTGGAGAAAAACCTTTTAAATGTGATATTTGTTCTTACACTGCAGCACGAAAAAGTAGTCTTAGAGAGCATTTAAGAGTTCATACTGGAGAAAAACCTTTTAAATGTGATATTTGTTCTTACACTGCAGCATGCAAAACTAGTCTTCAAAGGCATTTAAAAGTTCATACTAGAGAAAAACCTTTTAAATGTGATATTTGTTCTTACACTACAGCATGCAAAACTAATCTTCGAAGGCATTTAAGAGTTCATACTAGAGAAAAACCTTATAGATGTGATATTTGTTCTTACACTGCAGCATGCAAAACTAGTATTCAAAGGCATTTAAAAGTTCATACTGGAGAAAAACCTTTTAAATGTGATACTTGTTCTTACAATGCAGCACGAAAA
The DNA here is from genome assembly GCA_023014485.1 of Bathynomus jamesi. Classification (NCBI taxonomy): domain Eukaryota; kingdom Metazoa; phylum Arthropoda; class Malacostraca; order Isopoda; family Cirolanidae; genus Bathynomus; species Bathynomus jamesi. The sequence continues at coordinate 64,339 of JAJOZX010009581.1, read as the reverse complement.
AGGGATCTTCAAGTGCATTTAAGAATTCACACCGGAGAAAAACCTTTTAAATGTGATATTTGTTCTTACACTACAGCACGCAAGAGTAGTCTTGGAGATCATTTAAGAGTTCACACTGGAGAAAAACCTTTTAAATGTGGTATTTGTTCTTACACTGCAGCACAAAAAAGGGATCTTGAAGTGCATTTAAGAGTTCACACTGGAGAAAAACCTTTTAAATGTGGTCTTTGTTCTTACACTGCATCACGGAAAGATAGCTTTCAAAGGCATTTAAGAGTTCATACTGGAGAAAAACCTTTTAAATGTGGTCTTTGTTCTTACACTGCATCACTAAAAAATAGTCTTCAATGGCATTTAAGAGTTCATACTAGAGAAAAACCTTTTAAATGTGATATTTGTTCTTACATTGCAGCATGCAAAACCAGTCTTCAAAGGCATTTAAAAGTTCATACTGGAGAGAAACCTTTTAAATGTGATATTTGTTCTTACACTGCAGCATGCAAAACTAGTCTTCGAAGGCATTTAAAAGTTCATACTGGAGAAAAACCTTTTAAATGTGATATTTGTTCTTACACTGCAGCATGCAAAACTAGTCTTCAGAGGCATTTAAAAGTTCATACGGGAGAAAAACCTTTTAAATGTGATACTTGTTCTTACACTGCAGCACGAAAAAGGGATCTTCAAGTGCACTTAAGAATTCACACTGGAGAAAAACCTTTTAAATGTGATCTTTGTTCTTACACTGCATCACGGAAAGGTGAGCTTCAAAGGCATTTAAGAATTCATACTGGAGAAAAACCTTTTAAATGTGATCTTTGTTCTTACACTACATCAGCAAAAAGCTACATTAAAAAGCATTTAAGAATTCATACTGGAGAAAAACCCTTTAAATGTGATCTTTGTTCTTACACTGCATCACAGAAATGTGATCTTCAAAGACATTTAAGAATTCATACTGGAGAAAAACCTTTTAAATGTGATATTTGTTCTTACACTACATCAACAAAAGGTCTGCTTCAAAGGCATTTAAGAACGCATACTGGAGAAAAACCTTTCAAATGTGATATTTGTTCCTACACTACATCACAGAAATATCGGCTTCAAATGCATTTAAGAATTCATACTGGAGAAAAACCTTTTAAATGTGATCTTTGTTCTTACACTGCCTCACAGAAATGTCAACTTCAAATGCATTTAACAATGCATACTGGGTATAGGGGATTTAAAGAATACTTCCCACATGGTCCCAGCGTGTCATAAAAGGCAACTGAAAATAAGGGACAGTGCAGGGGAAACCCCTCCCACCTGTATGTAGCTTCTTCCACAAACAAGAATGGGACATAATGTCTACTAAGGTAAGCTCATACACTGGCAGGATGTCACCCAGGATAAAAAGGTCCCCTCAATCCACTTACACACCAGGGTGGGTGAGGAGAGCAATGGTGCAACTTTTCTCAGTCCCAGAGGATCCCACCAGGTCAAGGTTTTGACCCTGGACCCCAGCAGTTACATCACACAATGGGGCCAACAAGAAACATATGTCGGTATGACAATAAACTGGACCATTGGAGAAAAGAAAAGGACTTAATCTTAGCAGCAAATCAATGCTAGGCTAAGTTCAGATATAGTTGAAGTTTTTGGCTTCGGGTGGAAGCCCCACTTACAGCTATTAAAAATACTAAAAAGAGTATAAACCAAAAGAGGAAAATGCAAGAGAAAATCAATGGAGAGTATGTACAAAGACTGAAAAAGATCTGCAAAACCCAACTTACATCAAAGAAAAAAATAACAGCCATAAACCAACTCGCCATCCCTGTTATCAATTATAGTATAGGGATCATAGACTGGCCACAATCAGAACTAAATAAACTGGATGTTAAGACCAGAAAGATCCTCACTCTAAATAGAACAACATACTGGAACCAGTGTCTTCCTAGATTGTACCTACCAAGAAAACTGGGAGGAATGGGATTGACTGAGGTTAACCAGCTGCACCGATCATCGACCATCAGCATTGGGCAGTATCTGAAAAGTTTGAGTAGTCCTACAATAGCTCTGGTCCGTGAACACCACAACACAAGGGTAACGCAACATACTTCCATAACCAAACTGGCTCAGCACTTTAGAGGCAATAATATGACAGAAGAAGTAGAAACTGAAAGAGTACCAGCCACCTTAAAAGCTAAGAAAAGTCGCAAAAGATATGTGCTGGAACAACAGACCAAGCATGCAGAAGAATGGGAACAACATCAAAGAGCTGGAAAATATTATCAGGAATTACAGGATTATATCAATAAAGAAGGATCATTGGAATGGTTAAGGAGAGGAGTTCGGCAATATGATGGACAGTGACTAATAATGGGTGCCCAAGATCTTGCAATCCTAACAAATGCATTTAAAAAATGGCTAGAATAAGTAATAATGGTAGGTGTAGATTCTGTCATGTTGAGGTAGAAAGTGTTGGCCATCTAATATCAGGCTGCAGGGTGCTCCTGGCAGAGGGGTACTATACAGCCAGACACAATAAAATTTTGTAAATATATTCACTGGAAGATCATGATAGCATTAGAATTAGAATGTAATAAAAATATATGGGAACACACACCTGCACCAATTACTGGAAACAACCATTATACTATATACTATGACACAATAATTCCAACAGCCACTTTCATAGACAATTCTGCAGTAAAACCGGACATAGTAGTGTGGGACAAGAGGGAAAGGAGTGCCTTACTTATTGAAGTCAGTGTCCCAAATGACTACAGCCTTAATAGAGTGGAAAGGGAGAAAATTGCCAAATACCAGGGGCTCATATATGACAGAGAAACTGGAGATTGAAAGAGGCTGCCATTCTCTCCATCATAGTTGGGGCAACAGGTATGATGAAAAACAACCTATCAACTTACCTGAACTCAATCCCAGGACAGCCCCAGGCCATAGAAATCCAAACGGGGGCATTAAAAGGAATGGTCACCCTCCTTAAATGAACACGAGGACAAGTTCAGACGTAGTTGAAGTGTTTGGTTTTGGGTGGAAGCCCCCACTTCCAACTGTAAAAAATACATTAAAGAGTATGAGCCAAAAGGGATAGGGGATTTGTAAAAGGCAACTAAAAATAAGGGATGGGTGCGGGGGAATCCCCTTCCCACCTGTATGTAACTTTCCACAAACAAGAATGGGATGTAATGTCTACTAAGGAAAGCTCACACACTGGCAGGATGTCACCCAGGATAAAAAGGCCCCCCTCAACCCGCTTACGCACCAGGGTGGGTGAGGTGAGCAATGGTGCAACTTTTCTCAGTCTCAGAGGAGAAGATTCTTCACGAAAGGGATCAATGCAGGGGATCCCATCAGGTCAAGGTATTGACCCTGGACCCCAGCTTTTCCATCAGACAATGGGCACAACAAAAACATATGTCGGTATGACACAATATACTGGACCCTTGGAGAAAAGAAAAGAACATAATCCTAGCAGCAAATCAATGCTAAGCCAAGTTCAGATATAATTGAAGTGTTTGGCTTTGGGTGGAAGCCCCACTTATAGCTATTAAAAATACTAAAAGGAGTATAAACCAAAAGAGAGAAAAACCTTTTAAATGTGATATTTGTTCTTACACTGCAGCACACAAAAGTAATCTTCAAAAGCATTTAAGTATTCATACTAGAGGCAACTAAAAATAAGGGATGGGTGCTGGGGAAACCCCTCCCACCTGGATGTAGCTTTCCACAAACAATAACAGGATGTAATGTCTACTAAGGAAAGCTCACACACTGGCAGAATGTCACCCAGGATAAAAAGGTCCCCTCAACCTGCTTACGCACTTTTCTCAGTCCCAGAGGAGAAGATTCTTCACAAAAGGGATCAATGTGGGGAATCTCACCAGGTCAAGGTATTGACCCTGGACCCCAGCTGTTCCATCAGACAATCGGCCCAACAAAAACATATGTCATGACAATAAATTGAACCATTGGAGAAAAGAAAAGAATGTAATCCTAGTGGCAAATCAACACTAAGCCAAGTTCAGATATAGTTGAAGTGTTTTGCTTTGGGTGGAAGCCCCACTTCCAGCTATTAAAAATACTAAAAGGAGTATAAACAAAAAAAGAGAAGAAATCCAAACAGTGTTCTGAACCATCTCCTGTTTATGGATGATTGGAAGCTGTATACAGATTCTGACCAAAACCTGGAATGCTTACTAAGGATCGTCCATACTTATTCCAGTGACATAAAAATGAAGTTTGGATTGGATAAGTGTGTAAGTGTACACTTAGAGGAGGCAGGAAAGTACAAACTCACATCATCAATTTAGGAAGAGACACTGAGATTAAAGACTTGGAAGAGGATAGTTCCTACATGTACCTTGGGATAGAAGAAAGTGGGACTGTAGAACACTGGCAAATGCGAGAGAAAATCAGTGGAATGTATGTACAAAGACTAAAAAAGATCTACAAGACCCAACTTACATCAAAGAACAAAATAACAGCTATAAATCAACTTGCCATCCCTGTTATCAATTATAGTGTAGGGATCATAGACTGGCCACAATCAGAATTAAACAAGCTAGATGTTAAGACCAGAAAAATCCTCTCTAAATAGAACATACTGGAACCAGTGTCTTCCCAGAATGTACCTACCAAGAAAACTGGGAGGAATGGGATTGATTGAGGTTAACCAGCTGCACCAACCATCAGCATTGGGCAGTATTTGAGGAGTTCAAGTAGCCCTACAATAGCTCTGGTCCATGAACACCACAACACAAGGGTAACACAACATACTTCCATAACCAAACTGGCCCAGCACTTTGGAGGAAATAATATGACAGAAGTAGTATAAACTGAAGGAGTATCAGCCACCTTAAAAGCTAAGAAAAGTCGTAAAAGATACGTGCTGGAACAACAGGCCAAGCATGCAGAAGAATAGGAACAACATTAAAGAGCTGGAGAATACTTTCAAAAATTGCAGAAAGACTACATCAACAAAGAAGTATCATTGGAATGGTTAAGGAGAGGAGTTTTGCAATATTATGGAGAGTGACTAATAATGGGTACCCAAGATCTTGCACTCTTAACAAATGCATTTTAAAATGGCTGGAATAAGTGATAATGATAGGTGTAGATTCTGTCATGTTGAGGTGGAAAGTGTTGGCCATCTAATATCCAGCTATAGGGTGCTCATGGCAGATGGGTGCTATACAGCTAGACACAATAAAATTTGCAAATATATACATTGGAAGATCATGATAGCATTAGAATTAGAATACAGTAAAAATGTATGGAACCACACACCTGTGCTTGTCACTGGAAATAACCATTATACTATATACTATGACACACTAATTCCAACAGCCACCTTTATAGACAACTCTGCAGTAAAACTGGACATAGTAGTGTGGGACAAGAGGGAAAGGAGTGCCTTACTTATTGAAGTCAGTGTCCCAAATGACTACAGCCTTAATAGAGTCGAAAGGGAGAAAATTGCCAAATATCAGGGGCTCATCTACAACATAAAGAGGAACTGGAGATTGAAAGCTGTCATTCTCCCCATCATAGTTGGGGCAACAGGTATGATGAAGAACAATCTATCAACTTACCTGAATTCAATCCCAGGACAACCCCAGGTGATAGAAATCCAAACAGGGGCATTAAAAGGAATGGTCACACTCCTTAAATGAACACTAAGGACAAGTTCAGATATAGTTGAAGTGTTTGGCTTCGTGTGGAAGCCTGACTTCCAGCTATAAAAAGTACAATAAAGAGTATAAACCAAAAGAGAAAAACCTTTTAAATGCAAGATTTGTTCTTCCATTACAACACACAAAAGTAGTCTTAAAGAGTATTTAAGAGTTCACACTGGAGAAAACCCACCTGTATGTAGCTTTCAACAAACAAGAACTGGATGTAATGTCTACTAAGGAAAGCTTACACACTGGCAGGATGTCACCCAGGATAAAAGGGTCCCCTCAACCTGCTTACTCACCAGGGTCGGTGAGGTGAGCAATGGCGCAACTTTTCTCAGTCCCAGAGGAGAAGAAACTTTGGCAAAGGGATCAATGCTGGAGATCCCACCAGGTCAAGGTACTGACCCTGGACCCCAGCAGTTCCATCAGACAATGGACCCAACAGAAAAATATGTTGGTTATGACACAATAAACTGGACCATTGGAGAAAAGAAAAGAACATAATCATAGTGGCAAATCAATGCTAAGCCAAGTTCAGATATAGTTGAAGTGTTTGGCTTTGGGTGGAAGCCCCATTTACAGCCAGCTATTAAAAATACTAAAAGGAGTATAAACCAAAAGAGAACCTTTTAAATGTGATAGTTATTCTTACACTGCAGTAAATAAAGGTAATCTTCAAGGGCATTTAAGAGTTCATACTGAATAAGGGATGGGTGTAGGGGAAACCCCTCCCACCTGTATGTAGCTCTCCACAAACAAGAATTTTGCACTGCTCTGAATACTCACGGTTTGAGAAATGGAGCAGGCAGAACAACATAATCCTAGCGGAGCAACTCAGGAAATCCAACTTACCTGAAGAAAAGAAAAGTACCTCTGTCAAGAAACTCCTATCATTAGCCTCACAAGTGCATAAGTACCTTACAGAGGAGGAAATTAGTAATATTAAACAAAGCACTCATAGGGAAGCAGCTGAGGACTACATTGCCAGAGGAGAAGAAAGAGAGGAAAAAATGAAAAGATTGTGGACAAGAGAAGAGAAATGGACACTGATATGGGCTACAAAGTATGCCAGAGAGGAACACGAGAGGCAGAAGAACATCACAAGGGAATGGAGAGAGATCTTCTTCCACTTTTGCCCATGTAAGAGAGAGACTCCAGCTACAAGATTGACCACTCAGAAGCACAACTTCATATCTCAGAGGGTATTTAGTGAACAAGAAATGGAGTACATGAATGATGAAAGAGAGAAGCTTATCCGCAATGAAACCAGCCCAATAATGAACCCTATTCCACTACTCCAGTGTCTTGAAGCCACTCAAAATATTGATGATGATGCATCTGATAGCTCATTGGATACACAAAGCAGACAGCATGCCAGCCAACATTCTTTAACCAATCCAAATCATCAGATAGGAATTGGTGGCTCACCACCCAGTTTGCCTGGATCCTCTGACTCATCATCACCTTCCCCAGCCAGATCAAGAACCCCTCTCCCCTCACCACCACCACAATATGAAGATATAGATTTACAGCAAATAGAAACAGAGGAGGAACTAGCAAATCTAATTGAAATTGTTAAAACCATGAATATGGAAAGCCAGCCACAACTGATCAAACTTAGTAAAAATAGACAGTTTAAACATCTATTATGCGGAGTAAATGTAGCAATTAATAGACTAGTCCCAGTCAACACAGACCTTACTGAACTTAATCAAGTAAATTACACTGGTGGCCTATACATGCAACAGAAACTTGTCCCAAACCTTAGACCAAAGCCCTCCCCAGTCAAAACGGTAAGTGTAAACCAAAACATCCTCCCTGGAAAGTTAAATTAACTAAACAATTTACACAAGCCAGCTGAGAACTGAACCAATTAAAACAATATTTCCAAACACCCACACAACAAGGAAAACAAAAAAAAATACGGAGAATAAAGAGAAATTATAACTTGAGAGCTAATCAACTGCATGACAAGGCACTGGAATTAGAAGGAAAAATCCCAGCCATAGCCAGTAGAATCAGGAATAAACAAAAGCAGATTGACATGAAAAACCATAACAAGCAATTTTCATCAAACCCTAGAGACTTTTACCAAAATCTCATTAGAGAAAGAATGACAGTCTATGAACCACCAGACCAAACACAGTTGGAGGCATACTAGAAACCCCTGAACAACATAACCAGGATACTGACTGGAAAGAGACCATCAGGGTAGCAAATGAGGGTAAACTGGAAATGGACGAGTTATTTATAATGGGAGATAAGATAAGATAAGGAAATTGGCAAAGTTCTCCAACTTTAAAAAACCTAGTCTAGACAAGCTCCCAAATTTCTGGCTGAAACAGGTCATGGCATTACACCACCATTACACTGCCACTTTTCACAGAATTTTACAGGGAGAAAAGAAACACCAGAATGGCTTACAGGTGGAGATACAACCCTCATCCCTAAGACTCGTGAGACAAATCTCCCAAATAAATGCCACCCAATCTGCTGTCTCACCACCTCCTATAAACTATTTACAGGCCTAATTGCAGAATTGCAGGAATGGAACCCTCATGCAGGTTGGGGGATCCCATTTGAAGACCCAAAACAGCACAATGATGCTAACTGGATTGGATAAATAAGAGCCAATGAGAACAAACTGGAAATGCCTGAAGTGTTAATCACAGAGAAGGATGTAAAGAGAAAATTGGTGAAACTCCCTAATTTCAAAAACCCTGGACCAGATATGTTAGCCAACTAATGAATGATGAAAAAGATTTGCCAACATGGCTAATAGCTAGATATACCTCCTTCACTCCAAAATTCCAAGATACAGTTTTTAAATGTAGTGCCCAGAAATTGTTCCCTGAACTAATGGAAGAAAATATCTATGATCATCTGAAAACCTGCAACTACCCAGTTAAAGCACAAAAAGCCTGCAAAAGAAAACATCTTTGAATTAAAGATCAGCTACTATGGTACTCAATAGTGCCATCTTTGAAGATTGCAAAAAGATGGGGCAGGAACCTGAGTGTGGTATGGAGTGACTATATGAAAGCATATAATAGTGTACCATATTCATGGACACACCAATAGTTGAGGCTCTACAAAGTTCATCCCAAAAATCACAACATTACTAGAACACCAAATAGCTAACTACAAAACAACTATTTCCCAGAGTCTCAAGAGAAGGCAAATTAATATTTCAAAGGAACGTATTCCAGGGACACAACTTGTTCCCCTGCTCTTCTGTATCACCTTAGATTCACTGAGCAAACTCCTTAAAAATAGTTATAAAGGATAATTACCTAGAAACATCAAGATGAAGAGACCCAGATAAAATAATGAACTATCTCCTTTTCATGGATGATCTTTATGCAGATTCTGATACAAACTTATAGAAACAAATGTCTACCGAGGATATGTGTCCAATAGTGTCAGGGGATTCAGCCTCTCAGAACTTAACAAGTTGCACTACTCTGCCACTGTTTGTATAGGACAGTATTTAAAATGTACCCCAAACATAGCATTAGCATTTTTTGAAGAGCATCATGAAACAAAACTGTCCCACTGAACATCCATCATCAAATTGGCACAGGATTTTCGAGAAGAGTTCATGCAATATGCATAGAAAGAAAATAAGTATGCATGGCAACAGCATGAGAGGGCAGGAAGATATGCGTAAGGGCTAGAGAAGGACTACATAAACAGGAAGGATCACTGGAGTGGTTGATGCAGGGATCATCATCTTCCCTGTAATAGAGCTATGTTAATAAAAGATTTGGAATATTGTGTTGGGGCAGAGTCAGATTTAAAATAGAGTGCAGCAGTATTCATAGAGTTAACCCAAGAACTATAAGTGTAGAATATATTATTGCAAAAAGAAATAAGAAAACTTGGAAAGTAAATATTTTATAAAGATTAAGTGTGAAATTATTTGTAACTTTGTCTGGAAATTTTGTAATTCATTTATTACAAAATAAATAAAATAAAACTGTGTGAGTTTTGAATAGAGAGAGTTAACTCTTAGCTTTTGCATTAGAGTTGGAACTTAGCTTTTGTACTGATAACAATTCATACTTAGCTTTTGTATTGTGAAGAATTTTCTCTTAGCTTTAGTATACTATGAAGAGTTCATTTTCCTTTTATTTTTTAACTGAACAGTTCTTTTGCTATTTTTTATTGTGAAGTTATTCTTTCTTTCTATTGTTAATTATTATATACTTTATTATTTTCTTTTCTTTTATCATTTACCACAGTGGTTATTTATGATGGCTTCTAATATGCAGTTAAATTAACTTGTTTGATTATTTTGTTGCATATTCTGTATATGTATTTGCTTTTGATTAGTGACTTTGTTGTTAATTTATGTCATTGAATTAATGAGTATTTTTTAAAGTAATGACTGTTGGCTCAAATCTTTTATGTACATAGCAGGCCTTTTGCTTAAATTAATTTTTTTTTTTCTAAAATAGACCTTTTGTTAAATAAACTTGGCAACTTTAGAGTAGTTTCAACACCACCTATAACCCTGGTAATTACTTCACTAAATTTTGTTTGACTTTCGTAATTGGTGAATATAATAGTTCATTTTAAAGAAAATTGATTCATACTTAAAATGGCTTCCGCAGCTTTCAGCAGCACCTATAAATAATATTGCCCTCGGCATAACCCACCAATCAAGTAAAACTATCTTAAAAACTTTAAAAATTTTATAATCCTTGTGATTCCAATAATTCTGCTATTCCTCACAGTCTTTCAAATTTCATAATTGCCAAGCTTAAGATTTTAGAATTATAGTAAACCCTCATCCAATGTGAGGGTTAGGTTCCTCAAGAACAGTGCATTGGGTAAAACTGCTTTGGACAAACTTAATACCTTATGGGATGAATGGGGATACGTGAATGCAGCCACATAGTCTCCCATTGATACTTAGATACATAGATTTTTTGTTCACAGATAAATGAATTTTGCTACCTACTGTGTATTGTATATGAAATAAGAACATAATAAAATCATAAACATAATGATATTTACATATGATAAATAAAAATATATTAAATGAAAATAGCACATCTTTTCTTCACTCTTTCAGATGGTGCATTTGGTAGACTCATTCAGTGATGCTCATGGCCAAATGATGTTTTATACTCATACCAGCATGGAACTTATCCAGAATCTTTATTTTTTTGGCTAATGTCATAACCTTACTTTTCTTCTCATCACTTGCAGATGCTTTATGTTTTGGTGCCATACTGCTGTCTAAGGATAATAGCAAAACAGTGGCAAAAATAATCTAACACAACTTCACTGAACTTAATACAGTAGTGGCATAAGTGGGACTGAGATAAAGGGTGATGCGAGGGGTGACAGGAGAGGGAGAGAGATGTGGGACAAATTTATGCATGAACATCTGCATCTGCGGATGTCTGAAATCTGACATCCGATACATTACTAATACAGTATATGTCTGTGTTTTTGTTGTTGAACTCTGTTGTCCCCTCTCCACCCCACATTTCCCCAAGTTGGGGTACCTTGACTCTCACTGTGGCATTGCCACATGTACAGAGTTGTCTGTGAGGTGAGGAACATTACAGATGCCAGAAGTGTGCATGGGAATTTTCCTGTCTTCTAGTTTTTAAATAAAATATTGTGGTTCACTCTATCATATGTCTTACTTATATCCAGGAAATAGCTATAAATACTTGAATTATATATACAGTAGACGCCATTTATAGTGTCCCACTCGGTGCCAAGCCAAAAGGACACTATATCTGATGAGACACTATATCCACAGTTTGGTCTCTTGAGGTTTGCAAGGTTAAAAATAGTGAATATGTACTGTATATCAATATATTTACAACATAAACACCTTTATTATGCAATTTCTCATTAAAATTGTTTTTAAAATTCAACTGAAACATCAAAACTATGTTCATTTTACATTAAAACAAAACATTTTCCTTCCATGGTCATCTAGTAAGCCTGTAAACAGCACGGCATCACAAATACAAATGTAAACTAGAGCTGCCAAGTAGACTATACTAGCTGAAAAGAGACACTATAAGTGTAATCAGAGTCACTCTATCCATAGCAATTACCATGTAAAAGTAACGGTTTCCTAGTTTTGAGACACTATAAACAGTGAGACACAATATCCAGGGACACTAAATCCGACGTCTACTGTGTGTGTGTGTGTGTGTGTGTGTGTGTGTGTGTGTGTGTGTGTGTGTGTGTGTGTGTGTGTGTATATATATATATATATATATATATATATATATATATATATATATATATTCAATAAAATAAATAATGAGGCCATTAGAATAACAATGGCGTATGCACTACACTGTTGATTTTCCATTTTCTGTTGCAAAATATTCTCTAATCTGTCCTCTCTCACCACTGTGAATATCGAAGGGTGAAACATCTTCAAAGTGGGTGTAATTCCATTGAAAGAAATACAATTTTCAGTTTTATGTTCCACTGCAAAAATGTGAGATGTGGTGAGAATAGCAATGATGTATACACCCATGTCCTGAGAGTGTGTGTGAGTGAATGGCTACCTTATCAACCAATCAGCGCTGCTGAGTGGACTCAGTGTCTAGCCTTTCTGTTAGCATGTACCCAACTGCTATATATTATACAGGGTGTTTCAGGTCAACCCGAGAAATATGGAAATTGGCAGAATTTGTAGCAAGTAGGTAGTAATTCAATGTAGTATAAATTTGGTCAAACTACAAATTCCGCCAATTTCCATATTTCTCGGGGCGATTTGAAACACCCTGTATATTAAAACTTTAAACCCATTTTTCTCAAAGCTTGATTTTGGTGTATACGCCATTGCAATGCTAAGGGGCCTCAATTTATTATATATATATATATATTATATATATATATATATATATATATATATATATATATATACAGTGATGGGCATCAATACACAAAAATTCCTTAGGCGATACCGATACATTGATACTCGTAAACCATCTAAAGCAATACCGATACACAGGGCCAGCCCTAGGATTGCTGGCGCCCCGGGCAAGCTGAACTTCGGCGCCCTTACAAGTATAATTTTAAAATTTGTTCACAATGAGGAAAAACTACAAATGTAGGAATAAAGAGTTTATTACAATTAACGATATTCACTCAAAGTACAACTAAACATTCTCAAAATGGAACCATGTATGAAAATATGAGAGACAGTGTTGCCACTTTTGTCTGAGGTAAATCCACAAAAAAATGTAAAAATTCCACAAAGTGGCAACACTGATGAGATATTAAAGGATGGCAGCCCTGCCAGGCGTATGTAATTTGTGCTCAACACTCACCTATGTGGCCACATCAACCCATGTCACATGTCATCCCATGTTGGGCCAAGCTGACCTTAGCTTTACTGGTAGTCTGGTACTAATGCTATTGGCTAATATAATGTCATAATCCTTGAAAATTTGACTCCACATCAGGAAATTTTCACATTTGACTCTTTTATTTAATTTTATTTTATTTTTATTTATTTTTCTATTTTTCCCTTTGTATTTGGAAGATCCCAAACACATGATGTGGCGCCCCGGGCAACTGCTCAAATTGCCGGTACCTTGAGCCAGCCCTGCCGATACATCAATACTTTATAGATGGCTAAATTGATATCGATACTGATACATGTATCGCGGTACATTACTATAATAGGATGTGTCAATTTTAGGGATTTTCAAAGACTACTAGTGACCAAATGATGCATTTTTGTGTGCTAAATCAAAATATGGCTTTAAAATCCAGATTTGACTACTAATAGCTACTTGTATTTGAAGTTGAAGTTTACGAAAAATCATCAATTTTTGCAAGTATTTTTTTATTGTATATAATTACATTTTATATGCATTATATACAATTAAAGACATTTTGATTGTATTTCAATATTAAAACTTAGAAATATAGATAGGTTTCTTGAACTTTGCCAAAGATGTTATGTCTGCCTTGCTCTTGTTCCTGGACATGAGCTCCCTACTGGCCACCTGACCACTGATGTACGCCTCCCTCTCTTGTGAGTAAACATGTTCTGCTGCTTCAGTTGTCATCCTCACATACCTCTCTACTGACTGTGTGTGTGAGGGCCATGCAGGAACTTCCATTGGTCTATCCAGAAACTCCTTGATTGCAGCAGTGGTGAGGGAACAGGTCAGAGGAGGCTCAGTCACACCAGAGTTCCAGTCAATAAGCTCCAAGAGTTTGGTGGTATCTGGGTTGATGTCAGGAGTCTTCCTGGGTCTGACACTGCAGTCTCCTACCTGTGTGTCCTCATCTCCTTCACTTCTGATTTCCAGTATCCTCTTCACCACCTCCCTCCTCTCCACCTCACTGCATAGCATGGCCTGGAGCACAGCCTCAGAATGTGCATACCATGCTGATCTCTTCACTGTAGGTATCACTGTTCCTATCACCTCCTCCTCCTAACTTCTGAGCAGCTCCAGCTGGTACAGTACATGCCTGGGACTCTCCACCCATCTGTGATTTAACTTGATATTGAACCAGTTTGGCATGTAGACTCCCACTATGAATTCCACAATTAACCTCAGATTCTTCAGGTTCCTACCCTTCAGCCCATGTTTGGAAATCCACAATCTGCAAAACCTTAGAGCCATGGTGACCCACCTACTGTGAGAGACTGGCCCAATCTCCAGGAGAGCTAGACTCTGAGGTACCTCTCCTGATCTGATGGCAGTGATGATTCTGTAGCCATATGATTGGTCTGTGCTGAGGTCCTTGACTACCTCCTGACTGAGATGGGGTAGAGGAGGACCAACAGTGATCCTCGTGAAGTTTGGGTTGATCTCCAGCTCAGTGGCAGTGACTAACATCTTCCCTACGCTCTCAGACCACTTCTTGCTCAATGTCTTGCCATCCAATGCAGCCACCAGGTGTCTAAGACTCAGCTCCCAAGTGTGCAAGTCACAGACAATCCACACCAACTTCCTGCTAAGCTTGGCCTCCACATAATGCATTACTCCTCTCTCCCAGCCAGTATTCACATTAGTATTGTCACCTATGGCCAAAAGGGTCTGGTCTGCTCCTCTCTCTCTTACCCAATTCACCAGATGATCAGCAATGACCTCAGCATGACTTCTCTCCTCTGCAGCTTCCTCTGGTACAAAATGCCGCAAATATTTCCCACCTGGTTCATTGCACACTGTGTAGTGTTCTTCCTTGACAAGGCCAGGAAACTGCCTGTCACTGCCCTCAGCTTCTATCATCACTTTGGTGTCATCTCTTTTCCCATCCAAGAACATACAAGTGATGCCATCTTCCCTAATCTCTTCATCAAACTTCTTGACCAGCTCCTTACTCAGTCTCTCCTGAGTCCTCCTCACCTTGTTGTGGTCAATCACCAGTGCTGTGTCAAACTCTGTGATAAGACCAGCATCAATCCAGGCAGCAGTGGCAATCTCTGCAGTCTCTCTCAACCCAGTGTGATGTCTCAAGCTGGCCAGAGCTATGTTGGTGATATCTTCAGTGTTGTATTTCTTCTTATTGGCCACAGGCAAGGAAGAAGTTGTCCCAGCCTCTGGTATGAAGTGTTCATCCTCCTTTCTCCTCCCTGCCTCCTCCAGTATATCTCCAGTCTCCTCCAACTCCATCTCCAGCAGTGACTCCTCCCTCAACTCTTCTTCTTTCTTGGCTGACTCCTCTGCCTTCCTCCTCTTCTCCTCAGCCTTCCTTCTCTGCTCCTGTCTCTGCAACACTGCTTCCTGTCTCCTGGTCTCAGGGTGATCAGCTAGACCCATCTGGTGTGCCCCCACACTGCCCACCTTTTATCTCTGACCTTTAATGAAAGCAAGCTCCTGCACTGGTATCTTCTGCTTGCTCCTGCAGCTGCAATGTGAACCTCACTGTAGCAGACAGAGTTGCACCCAAGCTCACTGCAGCTCCTGATCACACAGTGACAGGTCAGGATGTCCACCAATTTGTCCAGTTTCATCATGAACCTATCTTTGACCTCTAGCTTCACATTGCCAATAGACACCTTCACTGCCTCATCCCACAGTGCCTTCACTTTAGCCCTGATCCTGACCTCAGTGTTGATTACAGGTCCTGTGAGTAGAGCGTTGGCCTTTCTCCACTGAGCCAGTAGCCCTGGAACAATGGCATTGTTAATCAGGTCATTAACTGGCTAATTCCTCCTGTCTTCCTCACTCATCTCTCTCCTCAACAAACCATACCTCAGCAGATCTCTGGCTGTGGGCAGCTCAGCAGGGGGAAGTTCCCTCCCAGTCCCCACCAAATAACTTAGGTGACAACTTGATTTGCTTCAGGTTCTGATTTCTTTCTGACTCATCCTGTGGACCTGTGAACAAAAGAAATGTCATTGAAATTTGGATAGGCCTACTGATTATGATTAGTGATTACATAAAATTAAATTAATTGAAATTCTTAATATCTTCCTATAAGCTCAGATAAAAGGTTGTGTTGTTATAGGTACAAGACTTAATTATTCAAAGTAATGAGAATTTCATATATCTATCATATCAAAATATACAGAAAGTTTGGGTCACACATAACATTTCAAATAATTTTAATTACACAGTATTTGCATTACGAAGTAATCAAAATTGTCAAAAAAGGAGGGAAAACACATGCATTCACAATCAAAACTCCAGCATTTGTGACTGTGAAACTTAGAAACCATACTGCACACCAGAAATAACAAAGTTGACCAGACATATCAATGGCACATTGATATATGATGCTACAGTCATATTTAGGTTATATTTCAAACCTTTATGGTCAAATATAAGTAGGTAAATGGCTTTTTTAAACAACACTAAAGATATTTCTAAGTTTGCTAGATAATATGACATCATTTGAGCATTAGTAGTTTTTGAATTATTGACTTTACTAAAATTGACACACCCTAACCTATGAAACATCTCTGGTGGAGAGCAGAGAAATTCGGGTATTCGACTAGGACAGTGGTGGCGAACCTTTTTTGCTGGCGGGTCATTTTTATTACTTTAGATTTTAAAAAAAATAAATTGGGTCCCAATGATTTATTTACTTGTTATTTTTATTGAGAAATTTGTTGGATTTTTAGCTGCTAATGTTTTGATCCAAGGTTTATATTTAGTTGTCTTTAGTCTCACATATGCAGCACTCTTATCTGTGCCATGGTGATTCATAGTGGTGGATTTGACGAAATTCATGGAGGAAAACAATGTTCAATAAGATGAACCAAACATCGTTAGCAGAGCTAATGCTAGCTTTTTCATTGGTGCAAAAGAACTTGGTAAAGAGTTCCATTCTGCAAGAATAAGATTTTCTACTCTTTCTATTGAGTTTTGTTCTTTGGGTACATCCAAAATTGACGACTCCAATTCCTTTTCTTGTAACTTCGATTAAGATTAATAAATTTAGTCTTCCCTACTGCACTTTCTTGGAAGTCGACTAATTCCATTTCTAAATTACCAAGGTCAAGCCAATGAAAAGCTGATAACAAGATCTTCAAATTGAATAGTATGGGGAAATTGGATGAATTGTAATGTTGCATCAATTTGTTGGAATTGTGAAAACCTCTGAAAGTGATTGTCTGGCATCTCTTATTATTGAAGAGTGCTTTTTAAGCACGTCAAATTTATTTTCTTCATTGTTTGCAAAATATTTTGAAGTCAAGAAGTGTTTTCTGCAATAATGGAAAATATTTCAATTTTTCTTCTTCCAGATCTTTTAAAAAAATATTTTTCAAAAGCTTTAATATTTTCAAACATTGATGATACAACACAGCCGCGACCTTGCAACTTTTTATTTAAAGCATTGTAATGTAATGTGAAATCAGCAAAAAAATGTAAGTCATTCAACCAATTCATGTCAGTTTGTTCTGGATATTCATGTTCCATTTTTTTCAAAAAATACCTTGTTTCTTCTAACAATTCAACAAAGCGATTCAAAACTTGACCACAACTTTAATCATCTGACATTGTGATACATGACTAACCCTGAAAATTGAGAGTTAACCTCATCTAGTAGTTTGGTAAATTGATGTTTGTTAAGATCGTGAGCAACTATAAAATTGACAATCTTTGTCACAAAAAACATCACATTTTCAAGTGATTTTGAACTTTTTTTTGCACAAAGAGCTTCTTGGTGTAAAATACAATGAAATTCAACTAAAGGGTGTTTCACTTCTTGTTTAAGTAAATGAACAAATCCAACATTTTTTCCAATCATACGTGGAGCTCCATCAGTCGTCACAGATACAACTTTTCTGAAATTAATACCCATTTGGATGAATTCCTTCTTCAATTCATTCATAATATCCTGTCCTGCGGTTTTTCTCAGGCAGTGTCATCAATTTAATTAGCTCTTCCTTCATTATATTTTCGGAATAAAAGCTTGCAATAACTGCTAGATGGGCCTGTGATGTGACATCTGTACTTTCATCCAAACAAATTTAAAATATTGCAGCATTTGTCAAATCCAATAAAAGTTGATCAGATACATCTTTGTCCATGATAATTACAGTATTCTCTGTTTGACCATATTTCTGGCAACAGGCAACTCGTTAATTCATTTAATTATTTGATCTTTATTCTGAAAATCTTCAAATAAATAATCTGAGCAGTTTATAAAAACTTATTTTAAATAATCACCATCAGAAAGTGGTTTTCTGTGTTGAGCCAATGGTAGATGATAATTGAAGACTAGCTACTGTAATATTGTTGTTTGGTTTAAAAATTCTTTTGAAAATAGCAGATTGTTGTTGCTGTTGGTTTAATTGCCACATAATAATCTCATTCCTTTCCTCATCTGACATTGAGCACAAATTTTTGTGGTTACTTTGAAAATGTCACTTAATATAAAAGTGAGCAACAATGTCCACTTTACAAATACAACAAAAAGCTTTATTATTTCATTTAATAACAACGTACTTCACAGTCCACTCTTCATGAAATAACCTTCCAGTTCCACTACCTTCACAACTCGTTTTTCATTTTTTTATGGGTGATAATTTCTGCACTAATAATTTGGTACTCCCAAACTTAAGGACTTGAACTGCAAAAGTGGGAAGGCGGATGACCACATGGCGCGCACCATGAGTCTGTTGTCATACATACATGCACGTTTTTAAATGTATACTATACATTTAAAAATGTTTCAGTGTGTATCAGCTGTTTATTTTGGTGGGAGAATAAAATAATTTTAAAACTGTAGGGCAGAAAATATTAAAAATTAAAGTTATATTTTATTTAAATAAGAAATCGTGGATCACTAGAAATTGCTTTGTGGGTCAGTACTTGACCTACGGGTCAGTGGTTTGCCATCACTGCACTAGGAGGTGAATGACAGTAACAGGGGTGCGGCAGAGCGGGGCTGGTGATTTGGCCATGGTGCCCATTTGTCCTATGCAGAGATGGGCCAGAACCACCTCTTTATATCGGGATTGATGAAACGAGGAGGCCCAATATCCCATTTGTGTTTTTATCCAGTGAAGCTCATTATCTGTGGCAGGCATGGGGACGAGGCCGAGGACATACATTTTTCAAAGGCCTCGAGGCATTTTTAGGGGAGGCTTCAAGAGGCCTTAAGATTCTTAGGCTGGTGGCATTTGCACCCAGCAGTGTGATATTTGGATGCAAATAACGAATGCTGTATTTGCACTTCTGGGTGCAGATACTCACTTCGAATCTTTTGCAAATAAGTTCCTCCATGCTTTGGGAAGGCTCAACAATCTAGCCAAGCCTAGCCCTAAAGTTCTTCCAAAGGTAACTTACCATAGCTCACACTAGACTGCATCTCTTCTTCTTTTTTAAATCTATAAGGAAAAGCAAGGTTCTACTCAAAATTAATAACCAAAGACATAGCTCACTTCACTTAGCTAATAAAAGGGAATTATTAAGCATTAAGCACGTTCATCTATCACACACGGCCACACCACAACACCGACACGGTGTGTGTTTACTCTTGCCGGGTCACACAGTCAGACACAGTTGCCAGAACAAGATTTCCTGGGCACAATACATGAGTCCAATAACTTTTTATTTCTCATTTTATGCAGTTCTTATTTTTCATTTTCATATACCCACAATATTTCAAGTATTTATTATACAGGGCTATTCAAAATGATTCACCTGATTTCAAATGAGAATATTTTTTAATGTTACAAATACAATGTGATTTGTGATACATCAACCAAAAGAAAAACTGTCCAAATTTTGTCTCTCACCTCATAAATGCTCTGAGACTTCCCCTAGTTACACGAGCAACGTCGACACGATAGTCGAATTCCTCCCATACTCGCTCCAGCATGTCCGTTGTCACTGACTCTACGGCAGTAACAATGCGAGTTCGGAGCTCATCCAAAGATGTGGGCAACGGTGGCACGTACACAGTATCCTTAACGTACCCCCAAAGGAAGAAGTCGCACGGTGTAAGATCCGGCGACCTAGGGGGCCAGCTGTGGAGCACCAAGTCATGGGGCCCACTGCGACCAATCCAACGGCGAGTGAGCACTTCGTTGAGAAAACGGCGAACATCCAAATGGCAATGAGGCGGCGCCCCATCTTGCTGGAAAATGTAGTCGCCGGAATCTTCGTTCAATTGGGGAAATAACCAGTTCTGCAGCATATCCAGATAGGAGTGACCAGTCACTGTGTTTTCCATGAAAAAGAAGGGGCCGTAAACCTTTGCCCGGGAAATGGCACAGAAGGTGTTAACTTTAGGTGAGTCGCGCTCGGGCGCGATTGTTGCATGTGGGTGTTGCGTGCCCCATATGCGAAGGTTGTGACGGTTCACCTTGCCACTTAAATGAAAAGTTGCTTCGTCACTGAACACCAGGCGGGGAGCAAATTCGTCATCCTCCATAGCCTCCTGCATAAGATCGCAAAAGTTCTGTCGTTTTAACTTGTACCCCGGCCGTAGAGCCTGCAACAGTTGCAACCTGTATGGCTTCATATGCAAGCGCCGTCTTAAAACACGCCAAACAGTCGTCTGAGGAAGTCCCAATTCTCGACTGGCGTGGTTTGTTGATTTCCTCGGGCTACGTTGGAAACTCTCTCTGAGTCTTTGCACATTATCCTCAGACAC
This sequence comes from Bathynomus jamesi, assembly GCA_023014485.1. Taxonomy (NCBI): domain Eukaryota; kingdom Metazoa; phylum Arthropoda; class Malacostraca; order Isopoda; family Cirolanidae; genus Bathynomus; species Bathynomus jamesi. The sequence continues at coordinate 43,595 of JAJOZX010009581.1, read as the reverse complement.
GCGCGGTTGTCCTGTGGACTTGCCTTTACACAAACATCCTGTTTCCTCGAACTGCCGATACCACCGACGGATGCTCTGAGCACCCGGTGGATCTGTTCTGTAATGTCGACGAAACTCACGCTGCACTGTGACTACCGATTTACAGCTCGAAAACTGCAACACACAAAACGCCTTCTGCTGTGCTGACGCCATTTTCACACTGACTGTTTGTTGCTAGGCTAGGCCACGGCGCGGTGACTTTACTTTGGAGCCCTCTCGCGGTGATATTGTAAAACTCTGAGATTTCCTCTTTCATGTGGTGTATGCCCAGTTGATGCACGGTTGATAGGTACGGAAGTATTCTCAGTTGAAATCGGATGAATCATTTTAAATAGCCCTGTAATATGGAACGTTATGATGTGAAGATGATCTAGCAAAATATTTCAAGATTGTACTAACGCACTGAGTGTTGATTGTATAATTTCTGAATGGCTACAATTATTAGCGACTCTAGCGAGCATTGCAAACAGAGCTACATTTGGGGAGAGTTTATTTTTTTTTAAGTTTTGCATTTTTATGTATCTTGACAATATTGTGGTCTTAAAGACTATCAAAGATTATTAATGTAATTGTAGCTTGTACTGTATGTGAAAGATGTTTCTGATGTACGTTAGGCCTGTAGGTATGAAGTTTATATCATGCCATTACTATATACTGTAGTTATATATATGATGATAATATAATAACGATAATATTAAGAATATATTTGCACCTGATATTTCAACATGTTATATATGTAATTTGCAGTGGTGGGCACCGTTAACCAAAAAGTTAACTTCGATAACGATAATCCGTTAACCCCAATTTTTAACTCCGATAACGATAATCCGATAATTTCACCACAAAGTTAACGGAAGTTAACGATAATCCGTTAACGATAACTATTTATTTACTAACATTTAAAAAAATCAAGGAAAAAAGCTTTAAAACCCATAGAAAATGTTTATTTATGCAAAATCCAACAATAAATAGGTATTTAACTGTATTTTTATCAAGTTTTGCAACTTTTTTGCTTAATAACTTTTTTTTTATTTTTAATAAAAAATGTACTGATTACATGTTTTGAAACCCTTGTAACCACTAACCATTAACTAAATTTTAATTTACCAGAGAATTATTATGGCGGGAACTGAAAGGTAAAATTAAATTTTAGGCACATTTATTAAAGACTATGACACAATGTACTGGTTGCCCTTCAGAAAGACCAACTTCTCAAAGTTAGGCCCAACTGCCAGTCTTGACCTCTTGGGCCTCAGGATGTCCTTGCCGAGAGAGAAGAGCCGTTCCACTGCGGCAAAGGACGGAATTGGCAGACTGAAGTTATGGCGGTTTGAATTCATTCGCGGAGCGGTGATCTTCCGTGAATGACTCCTCGCAGTTAACGTGTTAACGGACTTTAACGGACTAAATATCGAGTTATCGGAAGTTAACTGGTCCGATAACGATAAATGGAAATTAACTTCCGTTAATAGTCCGTTAAAAAAAGTTAACTTCGTTAATTAACTGTTATCGGATTAACGCTTTAGTGCCCAACACTGGTAATTTGATTCAAGAGTATATTTGCACCTGATATTATCCATTATCAGACATTTTCAAAGTTATATGTATAATACTTTATATTAAAGTAAATGAAAAAGACCGAAAAAATTATTTGCAAACAACATAACAATTTACGTCTCGGTTATTATGCCGATATTAGCAAAATTATTGTTTGCATCCGATATATGAGGGGTCGCACGTCTTAAGGTACCAAAGCGCCACCACAGGCGAAAACGTGTTTTTGATGGATATCACTATTTTCACCCTTCCTCTATCGCGTGGTTTGGGTTATAATGACTTTACGACACTAGAAGTATGGTTGAAAACCTTATGAAGCGAACTACTTTTTTCACTTCTATCGCCAGCTGAACTTTGGAGGCGATTTTTAATTTCGCCACCACAGGCGAAAATGTGTTTTTAATGGATATCACTATTTTCACCCTTCCTCTATCAGGTGGTTTGGGTTATAATGACCTTGCGGCACTAAAAGTATGGTTGAAAACCTCATGAAGTGAACTACTTTTTTTCACCTATATTGCCAGCTGAACTTTGGAGGTGATTTCTGGCGAATTTTAATTTTGGCGCTTAGGTACCTTAAAACGCGGGACCCCTCATATATATATATATATATATATATATATATATATATATATATATATATATATGATACACACAGACAGTGCATGGAACAAGGAACTCTTCTGGGATAATTAAAAGTGGACGCTCAATTCTGCCAGTTGAGGTTTAAGTTTTGGTTTTTGGCTAAAAATATAATAGTTACCCCTTTTTCTTTTTCTTTGATGCATTCAATCTGACGTGAAGGCAGCGAGTCTTTTGCTTATATTGAGGTTCTAAATGTAGCATGGCTAGGTGCTTTAAACCCTAGATCCATGTCCCAAAGCTGGATCCTGTCTGCTTTGCAGATAGCTGGTGAGGGAAGCTATATTTATGGGACCTCTTTGCGAGTGACCCGTTGCCCACGTCGGGCTAGCATCATGAAAAAGAAAAACTATGGTATTTGTCATTTACCATTACTTATTCGGACTATAGTGGATTTAATTATCCCAGAAGAGTTCCTTGTTCCATGCACTGTCTGTGTGTATCATAAAAAACTCAGGGGACCATTCTGAGTTCATTCCCATATATATATTTCAAATCATATTATTTAGAAGTTTATATGTTACAATTTACAACGGGCGAAAAACAAAATTATCGATGCTAGTAGCTAGTTATCAGTATACAAGGTGGCATTCTTCTCTAGTTTGTCCTATTTTTTCTTATAGAAATAGATACAGTACAGTAGTTTATACACATGTATAACACAAACACATTATATGAGCTCAGTTCAACTGATGATCAACCGATAGATTGCTTTCCCACACTAGTTTTGCAACATTAAATCAATTGGTCTACTGCTGATCAGGGGCGTACCTAGGATTTGGTCAAGCGGGGGTGAGTAATAAAACAAAGGTGTATATACCATATGAGTATGTATATACATAAACACTTACTAGAGCCAATATTCATGTATTAACAAAGCCTTATTTACAGCAAGTGTAAACTAAATTAGATAAATTATTAGATTTACCACACATTTTTCATGCGAAAAATACCGAGTAAAAAATGATAGTTACATTATTGCGTGTGTACTAGGGTGGATCACTTTTCACCTTTTTAAAAATTATAGCTGGTCGAAGTTTTTCCCATGATTTGGTTCAGTGGAAGTACACTGACACCATTTTTACCAAAATCGATCAATATTTAGGGGTCGCGCATCGACCTTGAAAATTTCAATTTTGGAAATTTGGCCAAATTGACAATTTTTTACTGAATAAAGATAAATCATCAAATGACCATATTTTCTGAATCCTCTCAGTGAAAGAAATCCTCTCAGATACTTACCAAGTTGATAGGACAAGTGGTTTAGAAGTTATACTCACCTTGAGATAGCATTAAAATTTAAAATACCGTATTTGTCCCCGTACCTCCATATGCTGTCTGCCATTGTCTGCTTTTTAGGATAAGATAAAACGAATAAGGAAAGATCAAATGTATTTTGTATTAAAACGGTTTACCGATATCACTAAAGGCACTTACTCCGGTGCCCCTAACTAGGTTCAAAAACTGTATGAATCGTGGTTAGAACACACGTCATCTTAAGGCGTGCGCCATGTACTCTCTCTGCTAACTCCCTTTCCCTCTGCGCTACGTCATCTTGGCAAGTGACGACTTCTTGAAGTCACCGAGTTCTTTCCGGCTCTTTTCCACGAGCTGAAGAAGACCCTGCAGCTGTGACTCGTCTTTTGTGACAGTGTTCGCGTAATCTTCTATCAGTTTTATCCCTCTCTCTGCCACGTCGTTGGTAACTTTCAGATGCGAGATGACATTCTTCAGATCACAGTAGTTCTTATCTTGATCCCACTTATTCACCGGCAGAGTGAGCCACGTAGACGCGCACACCTGCAGGCCTGTGAACACGAACCACGATGACTCATCGATCAGGTCCGGAAGGCGCGTCGTGTCATCAACCGAGACGTTGTCATACGTGAAGTCCTCGGGCACAGCGAGGCGGCACAGCTTCTTTGCCATCTCGTGCTTCACAGTGTCTTCCACTTTGTCACTGCAGAGGGCGAAAACGACGGTCTGAGGCCTCAGATACCACAAGTGCCGCCTGATCACTGCCAGTGAAGCCTCTGCAATCTCGCGATCCACAGCCCTGTACTGCAGAAGACGCTGGTACAACACAAGGTCATTCAGCGGGGCATCAGCTGCGACAGGAGCCGCCAGCCAGGCAGGTGCGTAGAGGAGTGCAGTAAATAGTACCACTCTCTGAAGTTTCTGTACCAGCTCGTCGTCGAACTCCAGCTGACCGCTGAACATCAGGAGCTTCGTGTAGTAGATGATCTGAAACGAATACGCACTGTGATGTATAAATACCGATACCACTCCATATAAGTTTGTTTAATGGTAAATTATTTATCTTATTTTTTTCTGGTAGGGACTTCAAATGGCTGTTTGCAGAAGGCAATACAATATTTAACTTCTAATTCAAAATACCAACCTTGGCCATCCACCTCGCATGATGGTAGGCTCCTGGGCGCATGAAGTGTGTGCCACGACGTGGCTGGGCCCCGAGTACCAGGAGTGTAATCTCCGCCACTTCTCGGTAGTCTTCTCTGACAAGACCAGAAGCGGTGCCGAGGAACTTGACTGCCTCATCTCGGAGCTCCATCAGCCACGTCACCTCCGCCAAATGCTCGATCTCCAGCTCGCGATAAGTCGAGAGGTCGAGCTTGTCCCACCTGAAAGGGGAGTTATGAAAATATTGCATGAAAACGACTGAAGTTTCCCTTTTCGACTGCTATTAACATCATTAGTAGAAGGACGCTGATATCTCAATTGCTCTGAAGGCAAAAAATCATTGGAGAAAACAAATGCGCCTTAGACTTGAAATTCACCTTCTCCTCAGATACTGGAACAAAGGTTCAGTTGGTGCTGTGGTTCTTCCAAACGCGGTGATGACCACTGCCCCCACGATGAGCTCCATAACGTGATGGCGACAGCCCAGCTGGAAGAGCGGTTTACCAAGCATGTTCTCCAGCCGGACCACCGCACCCTGCACCCTCCCCGTATTGGAGGAAGTTGTGTCGAAGCACAGTCCAATCACGTTGTTCTCGCATCCCCAGTCTTTGAGAGCACGAAAGGTCGCCTGGGCCTGGGACAGACCGGTGCCGTCAGCAACAGTCGGAACGGCCAGCAACTTTCCTTCTGTGCATTGGGGAGCTCCGGAGATGAGAATCGCCTGGCGGTGCTCCAATGATCCAAGAGAGTCCTGAAACGTATGTCATACATGCCAATCCATTATCGTCCACTGGAATATGTCAATCCACTGTCGTCACTGGAACATGTTAATTCACTGTCGTCCACGGTGAGGGCAAAACTGACCTTGATTACTTTACCGTCCCAGTGGACGACAGCATGCCTCGGAGATACGAAGGATTTCTGCACAGCTGTCGACACTTCACAACGATGTGCCACTCTTCCACGGCGAGACGTGTCCTTCGAGATACTGAATTTGTCCAGGTCTGCGGGCGGATCTGCCGAACGTAGGACTGCCGCCACGACACTTGCCACCTATGTGCGAAATTGAAAGGAAATTGACAAGGATGCGTATGGTTTTTATGTGACAAAATAATCACTAAATTTTCCGTCGTTACGTCTATTATATCTTTGTCAAGGAAAGATCATTACTGATATATACACACCTGATTATTGGACATCCGGAAGCGATCAGCCACTTCAATAACAGCCGGTGCATTGAGGATGCGGTGAGGAAGGCTGATTGATACAGTTGATTCTCTCGGCTGTCGGTATGGTGGTTCTAGCTGTGATTCGGAGTTGCTCGATGATCTGCTTTCTATAGATTCATCGTCGCTCTCAGCTTCGGTTCCTAATTTCGTTTTTGAGGTGCCTGGCTCATCACGAGATTGTTGTCTTGAGAGTTGCCGTTTTCTCTTGACAACGAACACTTTATCATTCCCACTCATTGTTGCCTGGCGCAGGCCCCGTTGATCCTCATAAAATTTAATATCTTCTTGTTTGTTGTTGTCTGAGAGCAGTCGACTTTTCTGTATCTCTTCAATAGCATCGGGAGCTCCGATGTCCCAGAGCTTGTTCAGATTTTCTGAAAACTTCTCCCTGCCTTTTCCCGCGTCACTGTCTCTCATCTTGCTCTTCTGCAGCGAGCGCCACTCTTCCCACAGTAACTCCAGTTTTCTTTCGCAGTTACGCCTCGTGATCGTCTTTATACGTGCCATGTTCCAAAATGCCAGAACATTGGCCACCGTGTCTTTTACGGCGGCCTTCCTGTCAGTAGTTTCCTGCTTGGCATAGAAGAAGTACTGGAGAACTTGATGGGTGGTTGGCAATTTGGCACCACCGATCGAGGAAGATGGCTGACCAATTAAGAAGACGTCCGTGGCTGACCTTAGAGAAGGTGGTGCTGTTGTTGCTGCTTTCTCTTTTCCAGAATAAGTAACTTTCAGAGTCTTCCCACTCCTGGTTGTTAACAGTTTATCCATTGTACTAAAGTCTAGACTTATCAAACAAGAATCAATTGACACAGTTGATCTGTAAAAAGCAAACTGTGATTAGTAAAAATATTGGTCATAGACATAGCGTGTGTGTGTAATTGGGATTTTAGGATGCGCCAGCTACTGATGCTATGATTACGTCCATAACGGGGGACAAATACGGTATTTTAAATTTTAATGTTATTTCTAGGTGAGTGTAACTTCTAAACCACTTGTCCTATCAACTTGGTAAGTATCTGAGAGGATTTCTTTCACTGAGAGGATTCAGAAAATATGATCATTTGATGATTTATCTTTATTCAGTAAAAAATTGTCAATTTGGCTAAATTTCCAAAATTGAAATTTTCAAGGTCGATGCGCGACCCCTAAATATTGATCGATTTTGGTAAAAATGGTGTCAGTGTACTTCCACTGAACCAAATCATGGGAAAAACTTTGACCAGCTATAATTTTTTAAAAAAAGTGAAAAGTGATCCACCCTAGTGTGTACAGACAGGATTTAACATAGAGAATACTGAAACACTTGAGCTTTTATTGTGCACAAGATAGTACAACAAAGTTTTAAGACTAATTGGCGGGTAAAATTCTACAGTCGTGGGTTGGCGAATTTTGTACTCTTTTTAAATTCAGATAACGTCTTTTTGACTAATAGCGGAAAGTTTGAATATTCAACAAATATAAATACTGTAAACTAAAAAATTTGCATGTATTGGTCACCGATACATGCAAATTTTTTAGCTTGTAACTAAAACAAAGGTGTGTGTGTGTATGCCAAAGTGGTTTAATGCTATCATTATATATACAGGGTGATTCAAAAGTCTCCATACATAGGCAAAATGGTCACTTTATTATGCAATCACGTGTAAGTCACAAAATATGCTCTATGTTGGCACCATTACACTGACTGCACATACGGATGCGTTCCTCCCAGTCATGGCAAACGCGCGTTAACACTTCTGGTGTTATGCGTGCACACGCATCACGAATGTGTTCCTTTAGGTGGTCCGTGTTTTGTATTTTCACCTGGTACACCATGGCCTTCAAGTGCCCCCACAAGTAAAAATCAAAGGGGGTGAGGTCTGGGAACCTCGGAGGCCACTTCACGGGACCACGGCGGCCAATCCAGTGACCCGGAAACTGCTGATCCAGCAGATACCGTAATGGGGTGGCGCCCCGTCTTGCTGAAAGTACGCTGGAAATCCCCCATCCTCGTTCAGCAGGGACGGCATGACTGTCTCTTGTAGCATGTTTAGATACATTTCGGCATTCAGATTGGTGTCAATGAAAAAAGGGCCAACAATTGTGTTGCCCGATAACCCGCACCACACCATCAATTTTCCAGCGCCTTGCCTCTTTGAGGGACTCATCCAGTGCGAGTTGTCATCACTCCAGTAACGTACGTTTTGACGTTTAACCTCCATGAACATAAAAGTTGGCTTCATCTGAAAACAGGATGCCAGCCGAGAACTCCATGTCTTCGTCCACTTTTGTTCTTGCCCATTCACAGAATTCCAGCTGCCTTGCCGTCGTCTTCGCTAAGATACTGCAACATTTGCATTTTGTATGGATGCCATCTGTGCTCTTTCATAATGCGGACGATACTCCTTTGGCTGACACTGCATTCTGCAGACATCCGTCGAGTGCTTTTTTGGGGACTCTCTGTGAACGCTGCCAGCACCATGGTCGCTGTGCCTTCATCGGTGGCTGTTCATGGACGGCCACTTCTCGGTTGGTCTGCAACACTTCCAGTCTTCTTGAACTTCTCAATGAGTTTGGCAGCGGTGTCGTGTGTGATGTGCGTACCGGGGGCGTGTCTCCTGTTAAAATCCTCTGCAACCTTGCGACAGCTTCCTGATCCTGCCAGAAGAATGATCTCTATAAGCTCTTCTTGGGACAAAGGCATCTCAGTACATCACCTGCAAAAAAATAAAAAATAAATAATCATTTACTTATCATGACCATTTTGCCTATGTATGGAGACGTTTGACTCATCCTGTGTGTATATATATATATATATATATATATATATATATATATATATGTGTGTGTGTGTGTATATATGTAGTATATATGTATATGTATATATATATATAGTATATATACCTTACCTTACAACCTTACAAAGGTTCCGCGCGATGATTTCTCATTTCGCGAAGGTCAAGCTTGTCGCCCCTCCTCTCGAGTTGGCCTGGTGAAGTAGTGAGTTGGATTCTTGCGCGCTCCACCTCACATAGCCAGGTACGCCCGGCTCATCGGGATTGTTCTGAGCCAGGCGTCTAGTCTTCTTTTGAAGATTTCCACTGCAACTCCCTTCGTGTTTCTTAGGTCTTTGGGCAACTGATTAAACAGTTTTGGTCCTCTCACTACAAAACTATTTTCTTTCAGGGTTAAGGATGTTCCCTGTCTCGCCTTCAATTTGGGAATACGACACAGTCTACCGCTTCTACTTTCCATCGTTGTTTGGGGAGTTATGGGATTCAGAGTAAGATTAGGGACTAGTTTCTCCATTATTTTCCAAGTGTAAATAATGGTGTATCTCTCTCTTCTCCTTTCCAGTGAATATAGGTCTAGTTCTCGTAACCTTTCCCAGTAATTTAGTTCTTTGCACCCATTGATCTTGGCTGTGAAGCTTCTTTGGATCCCCTCCAGCTGTCTAATGTCTTCTTTTTTATATGGGGAAGTTAGGACCGAGCAGTATTCTAATTTGGGTATGATCAGGGTTTTCAGTAGAGGAACAGTGGCGTAGAGTGGGGTGTGCGGGGTGTGCGGACCGCACAGGGCGGCCACTTTGGGGGGCGGACAATTTTGGCCAAGGCTGGCATTACGGTACGGTATGGTACGAAATACCATATTGTTTTCTATGTTTTAAATTGAATTATTAAATTTTTTTTTTTATTGTCTATCATCACGGTTTCAATTTTCATCATTATTACATTGTTCCTCAATCAATAAAATGTAAATCCTTTATATACGTGTGTTTGCTGTAGTGGAAGGTATGTTACGTTTAAGGAAGGGGGCGGCCAATTTGGCTACCGCACAGGGCGGCCAAAACCCACGAGTCGCCACTGTAAAGAGGAATCATTACATTCCTATCCCTTCGTTTAAAGGTTCTCAATATCTGCCCCGTTATTCTCTTTGCTCTGTTTACTGCTATCTTATTTTGTGTTTCAAATTTCGCATCATCTGTCATTACAACCCCTAAATCTTTTGCTCTGGAATTTCTCTGAATTTCCTGTCCATTTGGAGTATAATATTCCATGCACTTTAGGTCTTCTCTTTTTCCGTACCGTAATAGCTGAAATTTCTCGGTGTTAAACTTCATATTGTTGTCTTCAGTCCACTTGTAGATTTTGTTTATGTCGGTTTGTAGAGATCCTATGTCTTCTGGGTTTCTTATTTTTCTACTGATCTTTGTGTCATCCGCAAAGGATGTTACTGTGCTGTCTCTGGTAACGTCCTCATCTATGTCAGTTAGCATGATTATGAAGAGTAGTGGAGCTAATACTGTTCCTTGTGGTACTGAGCTGAGGACCTCTGATTCTGATGAAGATAATCCTTGTACTGTAACGACTTGCCTCCGCTCACTAAGGAAATTATATATCCATTTCCCTACTTTTCCTGTTATTCCCATATATTTCAGTTTATGTATTGTGATTCCGTGGTCACACTTGTCGAACGCTTTAGCAAAGTCTGTGTATAGTACATCATAGTTTTCATTACTTTCAAGTGAATCAATAATGTTGTTGTAGTGTTCCATTAGTTGTGATAGGCATGATCTGCTGATCGAAACCCGTGTTGGTTATCATTGAATTTTTTCTGAGTTTCCAAAAAGTCATAGATTTTCTGTCTAACTATTCTTTCAAATATTTTAGTGAGATGAGATGTAAGCGACACTGGCCTATAGTTTCCTGGGATCGATCTCCTCCTTTATATATTGGGACTATGTTCGCGCTCTTCAGGATGCCCGGTATTTCTCCCGTGTCTAATGATCGTCTCCATATCCAGTATAGGGGCTCAGCGATTGCATTCTTGCAGTTTTTGATCAGTGTGGCATTCCATTTATCCGGTCCTGCCGCTGAGTGTGTTTTTAGTTTCCCTATGGCTTGTGTAATATCATCCGTCGTAAAGTCGAAATCCGTTATACTTTCCCCTTGTGGTTCTTCTTCAAAGAACGCGTTTCTATCGCAAATCAATTTGTCAGTTTTTGGGATACTGAAAGATGATTCATACTGAGCTTTTAATATTTCAGATACTTCTGTTAGATCATCAGATAAATCACTGTTCTCATTTTTTAAAGGTCCGATAGTCGCTTGGTTTTTCGACTTTCTTTTTGCGAAATTATAGAAGTACTTTGAGTTAACCTTTATCGCTTCGAGAGCGTCATCTTCTTTTTCTGTATGCTTCTCGATTTGTTCCTGTATGACGACATCGATACTTTGTAGTTTATCATTTAATATTTTTCTGATGTTGTTATCTTTACAATTACTTAATTTTGCAGTCACTCTTTTTTCTCTTTTGGAACAATGCCCTCTTTTGTCTTTCGAACCTGCTTCTCTTTCCTCTTTGTTGTATCTTTGGGACATGTTTTTCCACAATTTCTAACGTCTTCTCCTCTAACGTCATTAGCATCTCTTCCGTTGTCTTGGCCTCGAAAATGGTTTTCCAATCTATTACTTCCATGCTGGATGTCACATCTTCCCAGTTTATAGCTTTGGAGTGAAAATTAAAAATTTCGAATTTGCTTCGTTCTGTTGTGCGTGTTCTTTCCTTTCCTGTTGCCTTTATATTAGTTGTTATTTCAATGATATTGTGGTCTGATATCCAAAGGTGGGCAGTTGCGGCGCAACTTGCGGCGCAACATTTTTGGTTGCGCTTTCGCTTGCGGCGCAATTTTTTGAAAAGGGTTGCGCTTGCGCGTGCGGCGCAACTATTTCAGCAGAGTTGCGGTTGCGGTTGCGGCGCTACAAAAATCGTTGCGCGTGCCCACCACTGCTGATATCATAGTTGGGGAGATTTCTACTTATCAATTAGATTACTGTTGTTTGTGAATACCAAATCTAGGCAGTTGTTTTTTCTTGTGTTTTCTGTTATTTCTTGCGTTAACATAAATTCATTAGCTAAAGCTAGTAGCATTTTTACCTGCTTGGGTCTTCTCGTGTGCCCCCCTTGTCCTGGTGGATACATATATTTTTTCCTATCCTTTTAATATTTCATGAATGGGAAATTAAAATCACCACAGAGAAAAATATTTGGGGTTGGAGTGTGTAGATCTTTTACTAAGTTTCTTACCTCTGTAATGGAATCTGAAAATTTTGAGGTTGGCGTGTTTGGGGGTCTGTACATACAATTAGTACCATATTTAATTTTTCAATTTGCTGCTACACATTCTACGTAGTTGTTTGAGGTACTTATAGCCATTTCTGCTGTGTGCCTTTCGCGTGTGTAAATAGCACATCCTCCTTTACGTCTCACTGTTCTGTCGGCTCGGAGGATGTTATAGTTGTCAATTTGTATTTCTTTTTTGTCAATACAGGACTCACAATTTTCACAGTTCGCCTGGCAGTCCTTTAGATGAGTTTCCGTGAGCATGCAAAGTCTGCTCCGGCTTCTTGCATGAGTCCTTTCAGGTATGCAACTTTGTTCGTGGACTGGTTTGATTAAGGCCCTGTATGTTGGCTAGGATTATTTTTATTTTTTCTCTTTCTTTTTCGCATACAGGTGGTTCCGCTTTGTTTTCCGATGGGGGTGCCGGTTTCGTTGCCTGTGGTCCTCCGAGAATTTACCTCTTTTTATCTTCGTCGGTACCTGTTGTCCCGATAACGCATGAAGTGTCTTTGTTCGTACCTTCTGTCCGGCTCTCGGATTTCTATATTTATATTTGTCAGCTGGTTTTGTAATTGCTGGAGAGTATTTAGCAGCTGAAATGTGTTGGCTAGTCTAAAAAATTTCCACTCTTCTTTGATGTTCGTTTTTCTGTTCCCTCGGTGCTTCCTTTGAGGGTGGTGGTATCGGCATTTTTTTTCGTATTTGCAACTCCCATATCTTTTCATAAGTGTTGCAGACCGTAAGATGGTGGAACATGCATTTCTTGTCAAACTTGCAATATCCACTTGTGTAATGCATTTTGCATAATGTGGGATGTGCATATATGCATTGCCCATCCCGATATCTGCAGTTTCCTTTCGCGTAGTATTTGCATACGATATTTTCTACGCTTCTGCTTTCTTCTTATTATTTACCAAGTTCTTAGTTTTGGCATTATCATTATTTTTCTTTGGCTGTTTATTTTCTACGTTTTTAGTTATCTTTTTATCATTTCGCTCGTTGGACCGTTTGTCTACTTCGCCACTTTTACTTATTTCTTTCCTTTCATCTATGTCTTCCTTCGGTATTACGTTGTTTATATCGTTATTTGTTATTAAATTGTTGTTCGTTATTATGCTGTTAATCGTTATTTCTTCTCTCTCTCATCCACCCTGTTTTTCGTTGGGACCATTTCGGACACATGCGTCCCCATTATTTCATTCTTTTTTGTAACTTTCGAGTCTGCTATCTCCATTTCTTTAAAGACAGCGAAAGAATTTACAGTCTGTGTACATGCGCCACATAGAAATTTGATCCCCACGACTTGTTTCGCGTTCGAGACAAGAGTTATTTCCCGATCATTCCAATTCATGCAGTTAAAGTCGTTTAATCGTTGGCAGAAATCACACCTAATCGCTAGGCTTTCCGTTGTTACTAAATTGCACAAATTACAGATTAAGTGAGAATTTGGACCCATATCCATGATATTCCTTAATTAGCTTAAGAAGAAATACCCACACAAATTCTTTATTTATTTTATTTTTTATTTCTGTTTCTTTCCTTTCGATGGTCGAGGGTATTTCGAGGGTTTTCTGACCTTTGTGTTTTATGACCTTTTTC